>VUQR01016873.1:16464-37638 GCA_015108515.1 Hemichromis elongatus
ACAGGCTTAAGGTCATGTGTTGTCACTGCTGACAAGCACAAGTCTAAAATTAGGGATGGGGTGACAGCTTAAGGTCTCAGTGAATTCATGTTGGGTGCTTTAAACATCACCACACATCACACACACCAAATAGACAGAGCTGTGACTCATCACCACGAACAGCACTCCAGTTCTTAGAAGCTGTGCCCAAGCTGGAAGGTACATGGATGTCTGCAGTTGTTAATGGATATTATGAAGAGTGCTCATGTTTAAAAGTAGAGCCTGGATGTATGGTTTAAATGGGCCAATGTTATTCAGAAAAAACAATTAAATATGTGCTTATGTGACCTTGTGTCATGTTCCCCTACCTAGAGTGTTCAATCCCTGACTGTGTATCTTTGGGCAAAATGCTGAACCCCAAATTGCCCAGTGGAGCATGAGTGGATTTGTGAATTTTATGCAAATTTATTAGGCATGTTTGAATGGGCAAATGAGGCTTGTAGCAAGAAAGCACTTTGAATGCTTAAACTGAGTAAATAAAATGAAAAAAATGTGCCATATAAGTACAGTCCATTTGACATTTACACTGTAATCAACAGTGTGTTTTATAAACACCTATAGCAGGATCTCATGTAATCTTTAACCAGCACATGCTGTTCTACACGGCAGTTTATTTTTGGTGAAACATGTACATAAGAGGAGGGGCTCAGGTGTTATCTCCCCAGCACACGGACACTGACATTACTTTCAAAACTTAAGTCACAAAAAATAATAATATTCAGCAAGCTTCAGTAGTTTTATTACATTTTTTTTTTGTTAAACAAATCCACTGAATTTGACATTTCTGCTTGTATTGGTTGTTTTATCTATGATCTGATCAGTTTGCTGAAATTCAGCACAATTCCTAAAGACCAATTTCACTCTCACAGACCTATAATGACATCTAGTGGCAGATTCCTGACACTTTGGTTCTTAATCGGATTTGAACGAACGGCTGTGCATGACAGGAAATTGATCATATTTCGCTTCAGTGACTTTCAGTCTTATCTCTGCACCGTGTATATGATGAATACATGACAGTCCTTTACACAACACACAATCCTTTCTGTCAAGAATTTTTCTTTCTATGTACAGCAAAGGTTTTTTTCTTTTTTTTTAAATCTGTTTCCATATCCACTATCTTTTGTCTGACTGCCACCTCCCCAGTGATTTTGTTAGAAGGAACATTGGGTCAATCTGATGATATGAACGCACATCAGAGGAAGAATAGAAATCACGACCAAATGCTGTTATCGGTCAAAAAACAATTTTTAAACAGTATCTAATGAAACTTGTACATTCAGACACATTTATTTGAATACATTCATATTACAAATTGCAGCTCTATTTTACAGTCGTAATATTATGTCTGCATCATTGTTCTTATTATAAATTACGTTAGGTGCACTACATACATTTTTTCATGTCAACTTTACAGGATCATCCACATGATATTTATGCAGTTCTTCATGTATTTACAGTTTTTATTAAACACACTTTTTTTTTTTTTTTTAACTGTGATGGAGCATCAGGGTATTTTCTTTTCACATCGTCCTGTGGTGCACTCCTCTCCACGCCCGGTCCACTTTAGGCGGTTCCTGGCAAAGATGTCATAGGATTTGTCCATAAATGGTCTCACAGGCGACCACATCATAAAGCGACCCAACCAGCCCAGGCCTACGGCGCTATACATGACTGCAAATGCTGGGACTCCGCTGTGAACCTGGCAACACACAGCATGAAGGTGCATAATACAACACTTAGGTTAAACTGCATATTGTGAGATTCATTAAAATCTTGGTTAACTCGGGGGCTTGGGAGTTTACCTTGTCCTTCTTATCAATCACGTGCATTTCCTTCATGGCCATCTCATAGGTGATATCCTTGTGTTTCGATCCATCATAACCTGGCAGAGAGATATCAATAAAATGTACTTTCTCAGGCCGGTTTCTCTGCAGAAACTGGAGGAAACGGATCTCAGTCACACATATAGGACAAAGCCCATCATACAGAACCTGGAAACGAAGGGAGAACAGATGTTTACAGCACTGTTGTCTTCAATTCTCTACTTCATTCAGTGGCATAAGAACAATATTATTAAGAGTGAACAAAGAGATTTTTCAGCTGGAAGAAGCTGAGATTCTCTTAAGTAACATAACAATATTTACATGAGGAATTGTCTGATTTTTTTTCCCCTAATTTTTTAAAATTCAGCTAAACTTGAAGGACATCAATCCCGTTAAGAGGCATAAACCACTGTGGATTCATTTTATTTGTCTTTGGTGCAAATGAGGGTGACAACAGTCTAACTGGAGAAGCAGAAAAAGGTCATGGTGTGGCCACTGCTCTCCCCTCATTGCTATCGACTGATATTTCTTTTGCTTTCTTTTTTGCTAGTTTGCATGTCTCTGCTGGTAGTATTAGATGGTACTCGCATTCAGGTTGCACAGGTAGTTCCATATACTAACATGCCATCACAAGATGGTTTTACGGTCTCAGTCTCAGCACAGGCGTGTGGAGGACATACAGGAGACAGGCTGTTACACAAGAAGAGCCGGACAGGGTTGCACAAGGGCATCAACGCAGCAGCAGGACAGATAACTGCTCCTTTGTTCGAGGAGGAGCAGAGCCCTTCAGAATGACCTACTTGTGCCAGCTTTTGATCAAATTGTCAGAACCAGACTCCACGTGCATGACAAAAGGGCCTGACCTTGCAGCTCAACTGATGTTTGCCAGAGACTAACCAAGACTGGCAGGTCCACCGCTGGAGCCTGTTCTCCTCACAAATAAATGCAGGTTCACACTGAACACGTGTGACTGACGTGAAAATGCATATTCCTTTAATTCTGGATCTTTTTTCAAAAAGACACACTAACCATGAAGAGATTACCTCATTAGTAGTCTAACATTACATCAAAGTTCCTGAATAATTTAAATTTAGCCCAGGACAACTTTCATGAACTAAAAATTGAGTAGTATATTGTCAGCGTTTTCGTATGTCATAAATTTGACTTGACTAACTGGCATTTTAAAACTAATGTTATTCTTGTAATCTGTCCCCGTAACTTTTGTTTTTAAAGCCCTGCCAGTTTATTTTATTATTTATATCATTCATTATTCTCAGAGACGAATCGGAATTATTTGCGATATTTAAGGCTAAAGCTTGACCTCTACTAGATATGATAGCACTGAGAAATTGGTTTATATTTGAGATTTTTAAAACCAAAATGTTTAAGACATTTAAATATACCAACGTTTAATGCGCTCACATGTAAAATAGGTATGATGGAATCGCAAGCCTGGTTTTATATCACTGGGTCTTGCCGAATGGAAACATAATGCTCATAAATTGGAGACACTTTAATGAGTAACGCGAAGTCATTTACTTTACAGGGTAAATCAGAGAGGCGGTGGAAGCAGCTCACCCTGACACCAGCAGACTCACAACTGAAGTTGCGACGCTGATGTTTGCAGAGGACAGATGTTACTCTTGAATTTACACAACCGGGCAACCTGGCCAAACCCGAAGTCCAACATGTTCTCACTTTTGAAAACATCTGAAGCTACAAACTGGGTACACAGCTCTAACTTGCACTATAATCAACTTGACTTTTCCCCAGCAAACATTCATATTACACAAGCGTTTGAATAACGCTTGAATAACTTCTTCTTCTCCCTTTGAGGCAGTCTACAGTTTGTTTTATTCTCGCCATCTAGTGGACGGGAGTGCGAGAAATCCAGCCACGCATATGAAACTGGACATTTACATGTTCCCTGACTTACAAATACGAACAGAAATGCGTATGCGGACTGAGTATTTGTTTACATTTCCATATTCTCTATTCCAAGACCATAAATAAACTGAAACTGCTTGGCTCACAAAACTATGTATAGGGTTTAAAGAGAATGGTCAAAAAAAGAGAACTATCCAGTGAGCACCAGTTTTTCCGATGAAAACTTGATTGATGAAGTTGATTCCAGAGCTGCTTTGAGCCAACAGGAAGCAACTCAGATAACCACTGGTTACAACCGAGGTATGCAGAAGAGCATGTCTGAATGCCTAACATGTTAAACCTTGAAGCAGATGGGTTAGAGCTGCAGATGGCCATATCTGGTGCCAGTCTTGAGAGCCAAAAACAGGAAAGGGATGCTGCTGTTTGAACAACTTACCAAACTTGACACACTTTGAGCCCTTTAGTACCAATTGAGCAAACAGTTTTTTAGGACAGGACATTGTACTCATTGTACTGCACAGTCTCCAGATCTCAAGCCAACAGAGCACGTTTGGGATGTGCTGGAACCAGAGATTCACATTATGGATGTGCAACCATCATATCTGCAGCAACTGTGTGATTCTCTCATACATTTATACACTAAAATCACTGAGGAATGTTTACAGCACCTTGCTGGTGTAATCTATGCACGCAGTGGTGGTCCAACCCAGGCATACCTAATGAAGTGGTTAGTGATGAGGATATATGTCCGCTGTTTAATAAATTAAATTCTAATCCATAAATTGGAATTATTATCCTGTCATTTGAATTTTACGTAGTTTGTTGTATTTCTTTCAAAATACGTGGTTTGTCTGAATAGCTGATTAATGAGGAAGCATCTAGACACCTTTAAGTTACTCATGAAAAAAAAAAAACAGAGCTCACAGCACCTCTAAATGATATGGTAATAATCCATAAGTGATTAATTTGTTAATTTCGATGCTGAAAGCTGGGAATTTGAATAGAATACTAAGGTTGTGAGATTGGTTTTTAGAAGCAAATACATATTTGAACACAGTTGCATTTGTTTTCTGTACAGGTCTAATTTGTCTGTGGATGAAAAATATTGTGAGATCTGCAAAAGGGCCAAGAATGATTCAATAACAAGCCTTAAGTACATACAGTACAATAACATTTTAGGGGGAAAAATTCAGTACTTTGTTTCATAGCCCATATTTCCCTAAACATCTATAATGCAAACTTATGACTGTTTATTTTCTCCTGCAATTTCTCACAAAGTCCTTTTCAGATTTTTTTTTTTTCAAGAGAGCTGAAGCATAAAAACCAGTGGTTTTGTCCTAAGCTGACAGAGTATCCACTGGCTACACCAATTTAAACAACTCATCATTTTAAGGAAAATAAAATAAAGACCAATATTTTTCCAGCATTCACATTCAACAACCACATGGCCCAACACTGCTGACACTGAATATGTGGCCAGCACTCTATTTTTCTCCAAGAACACAGCTTCTCAGTTAATTAGTTTTTACTTAAAGCGTACAGACAAACCATAAAATGAAAACAGCCTACCTAATAAGTTCCTCCCACGCAGCTCTGACCTCTACTTAGGTCAGGTGATCTAGTTAGATTGGTACCAAGTTGTTGTTTGTGTTCTAAGCTGGGGTTTTTTTGTTTTGTTTTTTTTCATTTAGCCCTGCTGAGGGAGACCCCTGCCATCAGGGGGTGCCATTGTATTGGGGGCATCAAGCAACATCAAAACATAAATTCCAGCTTTAAACTTTTCCCAAAAGATCATGACGCACAAACAAGATAATCATTAATCAATTAATCACTTAGTAGTTAAACATTGCTGCTGATCTGTGTATATCACTGACTATATTTTAGTCATTTTGACCAACCCACCCACAACACACAAACAAACATAAGTAGACTAACACTGCCTACGTGAGTTCAAAGGGCCTCAGCAGTAAAACACAATGTTTCAACCTATGAAAGGTTAGCATGTTTAAAGAAACAGATTTTGGCAGTTGAATTATGCTTCCAAAAAGCATTTATTGTCATTAGTATCTAGAGCTGGGTTATTGCTGTCTTTTGTATGGCCACTCGTATTTTTCATGGGTGCACACGTGATGAGATCAAAGGCCTTAGCAGGGTGAACTCTGTCCCTGTGCCAGACTGTGGCACATGCACAGAGTTCACAGACTGGGCAATACAGTTTTAAGGACTGGGCAGAGGTGAGGTCTTGTGAAATGTATATGTGATGCAAACTATGTGAATCTAACTCTTTCTTCGAAAAGTTGCAGTTGTTTATTTTCTCTTCATTTATTTTTGCTGTTCCCACTTTCCAGCCGGAGAATTGAACATGCCCCCCGCAGCAGTAACCAATCTAGGCTACACCCCACCAGACGGAGGCTGGGGCTGGGCTGTCGTCTTCGGCGCTTTCATCTCCATAGGATTCTCGTATGCCTTTCCCAAGTCCCTCACCATCTATTTCAAGGAGATTCAGGAATATTTTTCAGTTTCCTACAGTGAGATTGCCTGGGTGTCCTCAGTCATGCTTGCTTCTATGTATGCAGGAGGTTAGTGGCCGTCATACTTCAAGTATTGACAAATGCATTAAAAAAATTGGCACTTTTCCAAGCAGCGTGTCCCAATGGCTGGATTTGTCAAGTAAATTTTGTCCCTCAGAACGTTACCAAAAATGTAAGATATTTCTCTCCTGTGTGCAGGGCCTGTCAGCAGTGTACTGGTCAATCGCTATGGCAGCAGACCTGTGGTTATAGTTGGCGGTGTCATGGTTTGCACTGGCATGGCTCTTGCTTCTTTTGGCACTAATATAATACATCTGTATCTCTGTGTTGGATTAATTGGAGGTAAATTATGTTTTCATTTTTTGATAACAGTCAAGTAGCATAATTTAGTTTAATTAGTTTAATTTTATATTTATATGGTATTTTTCTGGTATGGCTGTTGTTGGCCTAATATAATATAATATAATATAATATAATATAATATAATATAATATAATATAATATAATATAATATAATATAATAAAAAGTTATATTCCCCTCTTGTAATGTTTAGATTTGGGTGAAACCTTTTTAATTTTCTTAATGTCCTGTTAACTAGGGTGTATTTAGAGCATCCACACATGCACATGTTCAAGCGAGACCACATGATCATTTTACTAACTTAGAACAAACAAACCTCTCAGACTTTAAACCTAATCTTTAATCTAGTAGTGGTGCACGTGTCAGAGAAGTACAGAAAAGAAATATGCATACCATGGCACTAGTTATAGATTTTTTTTTTCTGTAAACAAATCATTACTGATATAAACAAATATTGCAGATATTAAGAAGTGGTGCATTCAAATGACTGAAAGTGCCTTTTTAACTGATACTTTAGGCACTTCAGTCAAAACATTGTAAGGGAAACTAATTCATAAATTACTGTGTGTAATTTTATCCTAATTTTTAACAGGTTTTGGTCTCGCCTTCAACTTGCAGCCCTCTCTGACGATCATAGGGACTTACTTCCAGGTCAAAAGGCCTATGGCCAATGGACTCGCTATGACTGGAAGTCCAGTTATTCTCTCCACTCTGGCTCCTCTCAATCAGTTTCTGTTTGATTCCTTTGGTTGGAGGGGGAGCTTCCTCATCTTGGGATCCATTGTTTTAAACTGCTGTGTAGCTGGTGCTTTGATGAGACCAGTCAACAAAAGCATACAACGCAAAACGAACGATGAGTCGTCAAAGCGTGAAAGTGAAGCTGAGGATCATGCTCCTGCTGAAGACACCGGTACCCACCTCGATAAACTGAACACTGAGGATCATAGTGAGAGCAAAGGTCACAGTTTTGTGCAGAAATTCATAGATGTTTCGCTTTTCAGACACAGGGGCTTCCTCATTTATCTAATTGGTAGCATGGTCATGTTTTTTGGCTTTTTTGCTCCTGTGGTTTTCATGGCTCCATATGCCAAACACCAAGGGATCGATGAATATTCAGCAGCTTTCTTGCTCTCCATGTTTGCTCTGGCGGACATGTTCGTTAGACCGACAACTGGCTTCGTTGGTAACACCAAGTGGATTAGACCAAGAATACAGTATTTTTTCAGTTTTGCTGTTTCATACAATGGTATATGTCACCTAATGTGCCCATTGGCATCTGGCTATACAGGCCTAGCTGTATATGCTGTCTTCTTCGGTTTGGCATTTGGGATGCTTTCCGCGCTCCTTTTTGAAGTTCTAATGGACCTTGTTGGAGCTCCTCGTTTCTCCACCGCTGTTGGACTTGTCACCATTATTGAGTGTGGGCCAGTACTTCTTGGACCTCCAATTTCAGGTTTGTTTTTGTTTTTTTGTTGTTGAATTAAGATTTTGATTATACACATAAGCAAAGTATAGAAATTTCCAAGATGGAGTTACTAACAGATTTTGCGTTTTCTCTTTCAGGGGCTTTGGTTGATTATTTTGGTGATTACAAATACATGTATTATGCATGTGGTGTATTCATGCTGGTTCCTGGCATATTTTTCTTCATTATGCATTACTGCAACTATAAAAAACTGGATGAGGAGCACAGGAAGAGCACAGCAATGCAAGCAAGGAATCCTGAGGAGGCAGTAGAGCTAAACATGGACCAGGATGATAGAACGATGGATGAAACAGATGAATGAAATTGCTGACTATGACTTTATTTCAGTGGATGCATACAAAATGACATTGACAAGGCTTTTTTTTGCAGTATGTAAATGCATTTTGTACCTTAGATGTCTTAGTTAGACTAGTTAGACTTTTACATATTTGCAGGTTCACATTTGTTATTTTGTAAACACTCATATTATGTATATTATTATTATTATTATTGTTATACTGTGTGACATATGCAACTCTGATGGATTTGTTAATAAATCACTATGATCTACCTCTGTTCCTTCTAATGCAATCCTTATGGCTTTATAAACTTAAGTGGTTCATTTTGTTACTTCATCAGTTAATAATATTTTATGTCTGAATAATATAAGAAAAGAAATCAAAACCCTTATGCACCCATCTGGTACTTCTTACCACTAGATGGCACTGAACCCTATCACATGAAAACTGAGGCCACACACGCATCTTATCCATTAAACTTCAATTAAACATCAGGCATCCTCGTGCCTCAGGCTCAGTTCTCTACAGCATCGCTTTCCATAATCTGGGTCATGACCCCCGCCCCAATGGGAAGATAGCTATTTTGAATAGTTTACAACATTTGCAACAGTAAAAACAAAAGTTAGGTGTCTGTTGTGAAGACTGCAGTTTCTGACTTAAATAGCTTCCCTGAAATCCTTCTTGCTCTAAAAAGGAGAAAGGAAAAATCGTTCTTTATGTTCTAGTCTACAGTAAAACACATTTTGAGTGTCATGGGGATCGGTAAAAGTTGTTTCACTGCTGCACAGCTTCAGTAAAGTCATAAAAATTCAGTATGAAGTTATGGAAATATTTGAGAATTAACTTTTAAATAAGTGTGGTGAACCCAATGTGCATTTAATACGATTGGATTTGCAGGTGTGGCTGAGGAAATGAAACGTTTTACTTATCCTCACAGACATAAAAAAAAAAAAGTATTGTGCATATAAAACATTTAAGATAGCTGTAGGTCAGACCTTTAGATTTGTGAATGTGAATCTGCAATGAACATATACTTTGCTGTCATATGGACAATCAAGACAGGTCAGTGCATCTCTCCATAGGTCAACCTTTCTCTGCACACACACACATTATGATTTTAAACCCTTAGAATTCAGCCTCAAGCACTAATGCAAATAAAAATGAACAGTGCTATTATTACAGATGTATGCTGAAATGATCCATCCTCATCATGTCCCTGTAAGGTGCATATTGACTCCCTTTCTGGATGGACAAAAATTGCTCATGTGAGTGAATCAATACTTTAATTCATAGCCTGTAGTAATGTTACTTAAAAATCAGATAAACAGTGTAAATCCCTTTCTTATGGCTGAATGCACGTCTTTTTGGATTTTGGCATAATTTCAGTCAATAGTCGTGTGATCAGACCATGTTTGGGCAGATGTAGCAACAATGAAAGTCCGATTGACTTTTTGTTGCTTTGATTAAGTTTTAGTGATGTGTATTTGTTTAACTTGTGGACTCTTTGCATTATACATGATAAGAACCTAAACTGACCTAAAGTTTTTGTTTTTTTTCTACAGTAGAATTACAAATGAGCCAAACTGGTAAGATTATTAATTGTAGAGAAGTATTAAAAACAAAAAAGTACCTGAAGTATCAAACTCATGTGTCCATTGCAGAGTGTTCACCGCCTGGACTGCATGTACTGCTTTTTCTCAGTGACAGGGCATCTATTTTGCTCAACTGCAGAAAGCTACAGCAATATATCTGAGCCAGGCTTGCACCAGATCATGTAACAAAGGCCTGTTTTGATTTGCACCCATTTGCTCCTCTTCACTTGCTGCCTTATGCTGATTATACCATAGCAAGTGATGACTCACTCATTAGACAGCTGCATAAGATCACTCGAATACGACCACAAAATTGCTTTAATTTCCATATGTCTAAAAACATATTATTCTCTGGTTTTCATATGCTTTGATATCTCATGGATTAATTAAAAATTTGATCTTTGTTAAGGAGTTATTTTTAAGGGTTATTTTTTTTAATTAATTTTTATATATATATATATATATTTTTTTTTTATATCAGTGACATGTTTATTTTCATTCTATCTCTGTCTGCTATTTCCTCACCTGCCCATTCATTTTGTGGTTTGTAAAATAGAAGACAAACAGGAATAAACTTTCATCACATTTACCCAGACCTCAAAGATTGTGTTCTTACCAATCTGACTAATACTCCAAATCCAAAACGATTTCTGTAACTTTATAAAGTGAAGAATGACTAAGCAAGTCTGCTAAGTAAAGAAGACAATATTTCACAAAGCGACACATTTTTTTATTAATACTGAACATGAATAATTTCCACAACTGTGAACATGACATTAACAGGGGGAAAGGGCATATTATTAACAGCCATGTACATCTACAAAAACTGGAGTAAATACAATTTAAAGATGAAAATGATGGTACCAGTGCAGTATCAGTAGAATAGAATAGCGCTTTATTGTCATTGTACATGTACATGACAATTGTGGGTATATACAAAATAAGAGAAAGGCACACATTCGAGAACAAGTTGAAAAGTGCTTGGAGGTAGTGCAAAGAAAAGACTTGGTCTGAATAGAGTCTGTGTGTGAGTGGCCTGAATGATGGGGGTTACTCAGACCATGGCTCAGATTAGTGCAGTGGGTTTATTGACAGTCCAAAATGGTCCAGGGGAAGAAGCTGGTTGTGAGTCTGGAGGTGTGGGACTAGATTGACCTTTGGTGCTGACCAGAGGCCAGCTGGTCAAAAAAGTGGTGGGTGGGGTGCAAGGGGGTTTTCTGAGACAGGAGGATTTCACCAGGGTGTTGGTGTTGTGGGTCCAGATGAGATCAGCTGAGATGTGGGTGACCAGAAACCTGAAGGTAGAGACAGATTCTGACAGTGGTCCAGTTTGGTGGTAAGGATAACTTGGATTATGGTGTTGAACACTGAGCAGTAGTCCCCGAAGAACATCCTCATGTAGATGTCCCTGTTCTCCAGATGGCTCAGCGCTCTGTGAAGGGTGATGGTGATGGCATCCTCTGTGGACCGCTTAGCTTTGCAAGCAAACTGGTGGGGGTCAAGGGAGGGGGACAGACAATCTCTGCTGTGCTAAAACGTTATATACTGTGAGGGCTATAGGTCTGTAGTCATTGCGGCTGTCTACACTAGTCTTTTTATGGATTAGGATGAGAATGGAGGCATTCAGACAGTTGGGAGAGTGCGTAAGGGAAAGCTCGAATACATTATTATAAAATTGTTGTACCCCAAAATGATTATGTAGTGTAGATGTGACAAATCTGTATGTATCCCAGTGGAAAAGATATGAGTAGACAGAAAGTGAGAGAGTGAAGACCACCAATTAGTGGTTCCCATAAGCTCGGTATCATCTCCTCACTGCACAGCTTGAGCATAATCACTGTGATGAACTGTGACTGATGTCAGTAAATCTGACCGTAATTGGGACCAAGAAGATTGAATCCAGGCAGCTCTGTGTCCAATCAAGGTGATGACTGCTCCCGTGGGGAGACATGGTGTTTTTACCATGCTGGTTTAAGCACTTGCACTCTTAACCGCACAGCTGGGATGTTTGCAAAGAAATAAGTGATAGTGTCTGTTTAATTCAACATGTTTGTTAATAATCTCTGCTAATCTGCTTTACCCACAGCAGCAGAACTAATCTGTCTTCACATTGTTTACACTCTGAGGGAGGGCAACGGCGTGTACATACCAGAGACTTAAGAGTTTATTCATCAGCCCTGTGGATAAAGCTGCTAACAAGACATCACTGGTCTAAAATAAACATCGATAGCCAGATCAGGACATGCATAGTTATAGTAGATGTGTTGAGATGTTCTTGCAGACAGAGGACCACTTGCTACATCAGCCTGTCCAAGGAGTCCCCAAGGATTATATCCAGCTGAGACTAGACATACCAGATCATCAAAGATAAGGCAGTACCCTACTCTCAAAATCAAAAGCTTTGAAAAAAAAATACTGCATTATTCTAGGCCATAATCACCCTGATTTACATATATGTAGATCAAAATAATACGCACTTCAGAAATGTTTAGAAAAAAAGTTCTCCTCCTGCACAAGCAGTAAACATCTGAATATAAATAGTGTAACATGGAGGAAATCTAGATATTACTTCACCCTCAAAAATCCATAGAGGCCAACCTGAATCAGATGAAAGTTTGTCTGTTCTACAAAACACTCATAGCTGATTATGCTTGTTCATCTTTAAAGGACTGTGCACAGACATATGAGCAGTAAGCATTTTGCAGTGATGGAATATAACAGAGTAAATTTGCTTTGTACATTACGCTGGTAAAAATTGGAGGTATCTACTTTCCTTGAATATATCATGTTCAGTGTTACATGTATCTAGCTACAGTAGTTATTTTCAAATTAAAAGGCTAAAGAACATAGATGAATTACATAGATTTAATTACAAAAACGTCAATCCCAGTCTCCCAAGCTGCAATACTTAGATGTGTCCCATTATGTCTAATTAACAGCCCAATCAAAACAGCCTCTGTTTTTGAGTTTAAAATAATATAGCAATAAAAAAAAGTTAATCATAATAAATAGTACCTATAATTATTAATCACATATTACATAGATAGATACCGTTCTTTCTCTTAATATCCGTACCAAGAGAAAGAAAACCAACAACTGACCCAGAAATACTCACACATTGCCTGCATCTGTCAAAAGCAAGTGTATTGTGTTCTGGAGCATCAAAGGCTTTTCTGTGACCCAACAATAATAAAACAGAGCAATTTCTTTTATTTTCTTTATCATGCATTGCGCTGCTTCTCTATCCTGATTAGTACCTTTGTATAATACGAGAATATGTACACAGTGTAAGAATAAAAATGGATTACTACTGTAAATCCACAGTAAAATCATTATCTGCAGCTCTTTAGCTTTATTGAGTATTAAAGCCAGTTTTTGCTCAGTTCGTAAGTGTTCAGTTTATACATTTTATATGACAGTGGCCCTAATACAGAGCCCTGGGAGACTCAACAAGAGAATAACTCCAACATTCACTCTCCTTTTAGCTGTTTTTGATCTACACCATGTCTTGAGGGAAGTATCTGGCCATGTTTCTTTTGAAGCACTTTTTTTTTTTTAATCACCTAACCACTAGCTGAGGTTTTCTAAAATTTCATAGAAAGCATGAAGAAAAAAAAAGTTGAACAAAACAAAGTTACACACCAGGAAGCAAAACAAAAAGTTAAAACTCACTTTAAAATTCTGCAAAGCAGAGGGAAGCTGCAGATTCAGAGGACAATTCTCTATAGGTTTGTCACTACAAGTGACCCTCTCACATTGTCACATTGTTTTCACAGTGTCATTTGTTACGTGACGAAGTAAATATCACCGGTAAAAAGAGGCTGTATAAGAGGTTGCTGGTATATTGTATTCTACAGTCAGATGGTAGCAGTAAATCTTACATTCCCTTATTTTTGGTAGAATCGCAACATTGAATGTTTGTGTTTTTTATAAGCCAAGACAGTTTAATATTACGGACAGTCAAGCAGGCAAACTGTGCTACTGGTGCTGTGGACATCAGGTTTCCTCCTGGAATACAAATGGGCCAAAAAAACAGCTCTTATGAAGACGGACATTTTTTGAACTCAGACAAAAGAGGAACTTAAACCTCTAAACTACTCAATCATGACTAATGCTTGTAAAAGAAATTGAGTCGCAAAGCAAAAGGACTTAATGAGATTATGCTACCCATAATTAACAATCTGTGAAACACATTTCCCAAAACCAAGAACAGAGCTGCTTTTTTGTTCGCCGTCAAGCTTAAGAATGTGTGAATTATCATCCAAGCACACATTTACCCCACTTTTCAGAGTTGACAATGCAGAGCCTCTGACCAATATCCTTAATCTGCCACTCAAAATACATTTAGCCTTTGTGAGAACAAATGTGCATTTCCGAAACACTGGTTGTGGAGACTCTATGCAGCCTATTAGAACCATTGTTCCTCTTTATCTGTTAAATGCAGCCAACGACTAAAGCTTGTGTGTCTGGGGATGGTGCTGCTGTTTTATGCATATTACAGGGAGAATACAAGGATTGTCCTGCGGATTATAATCTATCCACTGAATACCACACTGCTATATAAACAAATTTGATTGAAGAACTGAAGAATGGAAGGATGACATAAACTGCCTGCAAGCACTTTAACATTCACACATTGTGCACATAAGCACTCAGATGCAATCTATGACATGCGGATGATAAAAAGCAAGTGGCTTGCATTATCGGTCTATCAGGGCACCACACTTCAGTGACCAGTTCGACCCGAGAGATAACATTGTAAGATTTCATTTAATTCCTCAGTCTTGATTTGTAAGATTTTATTGAATCTGAGACAGTTCCCAATACCCATCTGCAGACGCCTGTGATAGGCATTCCAGCATCATGTCCTCAGGGATCGACACCCAGGCCTGGGCCAAGACTGAGAGCACGACAGAAACACTAGGCATGGAAAAAGGGAGAGGAGCAGAAATAATTATAAGAGCAACTGAGGCGTATCAGCTTGTCCTTGCCTCAAAATGAAAAGCAGGATGAAACATGATGGCACAAATCAACTGCAAGCCCATATACAGTACCTGATTCACTCATAACATCTGTGTAATTACACACCAAGAACCTCATATTACTGGAATTCTGTTACCAAATTGTGCCATTTGAACATTTCTGGCCAGGACCCAGAATAATTAAGTGTATCATTACCCTGAACTGAAATTGTCCATGAGCAGGGAGCTGTAGTGACGGCAGCTTTCTCTGGAAATGTGGGAGGCATTAATGACTAACTTATTTTGATACCCACATTGATTTATGTTGTTTTATTGTCTCTTGTTGGTGCTGAAAGGTTTAGTGAACACTGGCCTTTGTAACTGCGAATGAGCGCTACAGTGGCTGAAGTGAATCAATGTCCTCCGAGGTTCTTTGTGTTTCAAGGACAGTCTCTCCTGAGTCGCTGCCTGACATGATGAGGTTGTTGACTGTCACAGCTGCCTCACTAAGCCCGCCAAAGGTGTGTGATTAAATTCCCATTCTTTTTCTAAAGAGAAGTGGAGCCATTTAGAAACCTATAAACCACATGGACAAGTCAATAAAATGTCTTTAAAGCAGACCTTATAGGTTCTCTCAGAAGGAAATTACAATAGAAAAAGGATGCCTTTGTGTGCAGCACACAGTATGTATGAACACAGAGGGATTTTTTTGCCTTTCATGTAGTTGAGCAACAGTTTTAAAGGAGCTGTCAATAGCTGCACAGGTGGAAAGTCAACCTAATTTTCTGCTTTGCAGGTTGAAGAATCCGTTCTTTTTCTTTTTATGTTATTGCAAAGAACCAACTGAAACCATTAAACAACTGATGTAGAGCTTTTTGCTGGAGGAAATTAAAAATAATATAGATTTTTTTTAGGCCACTACAGGCTACTACAGAAAGCGAGAGTCTGAGGTTGATTGCATTATGAAACACTGGGCTACACATTGGTCCTTTGATATCACACCCCTTATAAAATATTCATCTTAAGCTATTCAGTATAATTATTAGTTTATTATTAATGGAATTTTAGCCCAATAAGTTACTGAAACAAGCAGTTAATTGATTTCACACATTTAACTACAAATTGTGATTTCGCTTTTTTTGCACAGCTCTGCATTTTGTTGGTAAAATTATAATTCAGTTCATTTCAATTGACTTTATTTTTTTTTACATGGCACCATACCACAGCAACGGTTGGCTAGAGTAGCTTTATACTATAAATTAAAGACCCTGCAGTATTCTGCAGACAACCCCGACAGTTAAGCAACCCCCTTTGGCTAAGCACTTTGCAATGGTAGGAAGATAAAACTCCCTTTTAACAGGAAGAAACCTCCAGCAAAACCAGGGTCAGGGAGGGGGGCAGCACTGTGCTGTGACCGGTTTGAGGCTAAGGGCAAAGAGAAAAGAAGAAAGTGGAGAGAAAAGAAAAAGAGAGCATAGGCAGACAGGACAAAACACAAACTAAAATGAAGTGATAGTTTATCTTGAGTCACTCTCAACTAATCTAGTATTGCAAATATTTAATAGCACATAAAAATACCCCGTTGCATCATGTTTTCCGAATGCTAAAATGCTCAGAGTTTCTTTAATCTCTTCGCTGCCAGTGATAACTGAGTAATGATTCACTAATTATTTAAGACCTTAAAGAATATGTAAATAAAAGATATAAAATTATAGATAAATTATTAATAAATGATGATATATACAATGAAAAAAAATACTTGTTTGAAACTAAAAATTATACTGATAACAAACTAAAATTAAGTTTTAATATCCCATTGTTAGGCAGTACACTGGAATTCTCTGAGAAGTAACAAATTAACCATTTTTTTCTGTTGAGGAATGCAAGTAAATAAGCATAATTACTTTTACCATTAAAAGTATAATTTGAATTACAAAGCTTGCATATATTGTTGTGGATTAGCTATTAGAGAAAAAATATTTTAGTAATTATCGGTAGTGCTAATGTAGAGCAGCTGTTGTGTGATAAATCCGTTAAACAAATGCTACAGGTGGTAGCATGGGTCGTGTCCCAATGAGAAGGTTGGTGGCTCTAGCCCCTGGCTCCTCCTGTCCATGTGTAACGGTGTCCTTGGGCAAGATACTGAGCGTGTCAAAGTGTGTGTGTGGGTGAATGTTAGATATTGAAGTGGTGTGGTGGCTGGCACTATTGTTGCACAGCAAGAAGACTCTGGGTTTGAATCAAGCCTGGGGTCTTTCTGTGTGGAGTTCATGTTCTCTCCGACATCCTCCCACAGTCCAAAGACAAGCATGGGGTTAGGTTAATTGGTCATTTTAAATTGCCCATAGGGGTCCCTAGGAAATATGTTGTCATTGGGCATTTGCAAATGAGATCTGTTTATCTATTACTACAGTTTACAAAATCAAATTGCAATTTAATTTGTAGGGCAGTCTAATTTGCTGACAACAAGAAAACATCAGATGTCACATCTAAGATTTATTTATCAAGTTATGTCTATCAAACCAAAACAGAAAGCCTAACAAGACATTGGGGAGCAAAGCAGCAGTATAAGGAAATGTGATGATAGGGTATCGACTATATACAATCATAACAAGCAAAGTGGAAATTATTTACTAGGTAAGGTTGGTGGTAAGCTCAAACTGGTGGAGCTGACTTGTAAAGTGCCATCATAATCTTTATGAGAACCTTGTTTGTATATTGAACCCCTTTGTTTGCACGTTATGTGTTAATGACACCAAACTTTCCCCTTTTGTTGTACTCTTCAGTCTGTTGTTTCTGAACTAAGAAAAATACTGAAATGATGGTTTGTTTCTAAAGAGGAGCAAAAATAACCCATCCAACAACTTAGACACAACCTGGGGTTCAGCAGATCTGAGAGGCTCTTACAGACAAAGACTTACTATAATGTAGCTGCCAATTAACAACTCAAAAATGTTTTGGAAAATAAAAAAATACCCAAAAATGAAAACAATATGAGCTATTTTTTTTTTAATTTCAAAACTGAAAACAGAAAATGAAAGGTTCTCACTGCAGGTTGTCATTAACGCATTTCCCAAATGCACTTTTCACAATGTGTCAGATATGACATATTAGCAGTGAAAACTCAGCTTGCTAATACAAACTAATGCATATTAATGTATTCTTTTAAAACATGTCACCGCTTTATTTTCTATTTCTAATAACACTTAAAATCAGTCCTCATAATTACAGTTTGGCTGACATGTTATTTCCCTTATACTGTGCAACTGGTGTCAAAATATCACATTTTAGGAGAATGTAGCACTTTCAATGTCTGTATTCAGTGACACACTGGATTTCTAAAGATTGATATTATATGTGAGAGTAATTTATTACTGCACAATGTGTGAAAATATATTACTCCGCTGCTGCCGTCAAATAAGATATGTACACATCTGATGTGGCATATTGGAATTATGTATAAACAAGCAGAAGTACCAATCGCCTGTCATGTCGACTGTGGGAGGAAGCCATTTTATTCACTTAATCATTCTAGTTTCTGCCATATATTGCCTAAGCATCTATTCCTCCGTTGTTATATCATTTTAATATTACATATATATCATGCTAATACTGAGGCCTTCAGCATGAGTGGAAACTGTTAAGCAAAGGTGATTTCCTGTTTTTCTAAGGCCACTCTATATAAAGGGCAACTGCTCCAATGCCTTATATGGACCTGTTTAGCATGTAGAGCTACGTTTAGATTCAGAGTGTAATAAGAACATATTGTACTCTTAAGTGTTTGTCACATAGCTGCAGTGTCACGTAGCAAGCACCCCCAGGAAACTGATGCATGCTCTTTAGTATAAAACTCTGACAATGCTGTGTTTCCAATGAGATCAGCTGATATTCACCGTGCCAGTGGTATACTGCTCATCTCCCACACGTGTGTAATAAAAAAAAACATACACAGTTTGTGGTTTGCACTTAAAAAAAAAATGAATGAAAAAAAGAGAGAGGATTGTAGAAATATGTGTAAAAGAAAAACTAGGAGTTTTGGTGATGAGAATGATACCAGTGAATCATAAATAATCAAAATGTCTTAGTGTGTTTGTACAGGTGACCATGGACCTGGATTAACCTTTCCACGAGTGCATCGGCCAGAGCAAAGTGATAGATTAACATAATTGCAGCCACAACCAGGCCATTTTTTGGCTGAAATTTTCACAGCTTCACCTCCACGTGCATCCTATCCTGGAAAGAAGCTTTGCGGAGGGTCAATCCCTCTCTCTGATAAAGATAAAAGGCTACTTCAGAGTAACAGCGTCAACGTCGCGAGTCAACACCAGGTGGACAGACAGTAGCGCTGTCCTAAATCTCAAAGGGTTCAGCAGCAGGTACAAATACCACTGCAGATGGAAGCGCTTCTGATCACAAGCTGAGAGGTTCACCTGCAACATCGTTGTGTGTGAATGGACTTGAGAAGACTGTCTGAGTTTCACATTTGCCATACTGGGAGTTGAAATGGCAAAGGAAGAGAGTGAAACAGGCCAACTGGGCCGCTGATATGTCAACAACTGAGAACTGCCGCAGATGTGGGAGAGGAGACAGCAGCTGTGAGGAGTGGGGGAAAACGAAGGTTGATATTGTTAAAATGAGAGAATATGAAAATTGAGTTGAAAAGTAAGGCCGATGGACTCGTGGAGGGTGAGAAATCGTCCATGCTATCCAAAAAAAAAAGAGCACACACACACAGACGTGAAATGTTTTTTGGAGAAATAAGGAGCTGGAGGAGACAAGTTTGAATCCAAAGCTCGACGCTATACGTATACATTGACCGGCCCACTAACCCAAACATGCAATGAAGACCAGCTGAACATGCTCAAATCATAAATGCTAAAATAGTGCAGACTCAACAGACACTTGCTATCAAACGTTGCGTTCGTCCATGGGTGATACCTAACTCTCCTGGTTGCAGGACAACAGAGAACAAGAAAAAAGAAAAGGAAAAACTGGTATGACCAAGTAGTGATGAGATAATTAATATAGTCTTAAGCTAGTAAAATTATGAAATATGTTCTGCTGATTGAGCAAAACAAGTGATTAATATGAAGAAAATTCTATTTTGTGGTAATACTTTAAATATGCATTTCTGTTGTCCTGTCAACTTAGTGGGTTATGATTCCATATGCAAATTAGTTGCCTGTTGTCAGATTAGGGAAAGATGATTTAATCTCACAAGTGAATAAATTATAATAGAGGGTTGAATTAGTGGAGACGAAATACTGAGTTTCTTGTTTCAGATGTGTGAGTGAAGCTTGCATCTACAGTCGTGGCCAAAAGTTTAGAGAATGACACAAATATTAGTTTTCATAAAGTTTGCTGCTCTGCTTTTAGATCTTTGTCTCAGTTGTTTATGATGTACTGAAATATAATAACAAGCACTTCATACGTTTTAAAGGCTTCGACAATTACATGACATTTATGCAAAGAGTCAGTATTTGCAGTGTTGGCCCTTCTTTTTCAGGACCTCTGCAATTCGACTGGGCATGCTGTCAATCAACTTCTGGGCCAAATCCTGACTGATAGCAACTGTGATGGCATCAGCCACACAGGGGTAAATTAAGTTAAGTTGTTTACTTTGTTAGTTTGATTTGTAATTTTCTCAATTAATATAAGTTTCTGTTATGTTAATTATGTTTCTCTTTCTTTGAGTTACCTGGGTTTGGGCGGTGGCTGTTTCCTGTCTGGGCAAAAGGCGTGGCTGAGGACTCAGAAAACAAAATGCCTGCTCAGCAGGACCAACCATGTTTTCTTAGAAATAGGGGTGTTCTAGGTTTACTTGGATTATTTTGTGTCTAGTTAATATTAGTGTCCATTTTGGTTTCCCCCTATTGTGTGTAAATGGTTTGGCCAAACCCCTATAAAAGCTACCCTGTTTGTCTTTGTAATTAGGTCAGTTTGAGCTAAGTTGTGTCCACTTTGTTTGTTTAAAATTTCTGGAAATGTGTTTTTGTAGAGTTATATTTAGTTGACCTCTTTTATGGGCCCACTACCTTTACTCTTGATTTTTTGTCATTTGATCTTTTTTGGGGATTAAAATAAAGAAACCCATTTTTTGAAGACATTTTTCTCTGTGTCCTCTATGCCTTGGCTGCTTGGTCCCTCACACAGTACAATGTCAGTTAAAATTAAAACAATCAGTGAGTGAAAACAAAAACAAAAACAAAGTGA
>VUQR01016874.1:0-34710 GCA_015108515.1 Hemichromis elongatus
GCATTTGGTGAAGTGCAACTGGTAAGTACTGATCGATCTGGGCGATCGTGGCTCAAAGAGTTGGCAGTTCTTATTGTAATTGGAAGGTTGCCGGTTCGAGCCCGGCTCCGACAGTCTGTCGTTGTGTCCTTGGGCAAGACACTTCACCCGTTGCCTACAGGTGGTGATCAGAGGGCCCGGTGGCGCCAGTGTCCGGCAGCCTCGCCTCTGTCAGTGCGCCCCAGGGCAGCTGTGGCTACAATGTAGCTTGCCATCACCAGTGTGTGAATGGGTGGTTTACCGAATATAGTGTAAAGTGCTTTGGGGTCCTTAGGGACTAGTAAAGCGCTATACAAATACAGGCCATTTACCATATGGACAGGTGACACTGTTTTTGTTTTTATAGTTGCTTTGTAAAGCGGTATAGTCACATAATCAACACGCTTCTAACTTTAAGGAGAACCGCATGTCAACAGAATCTGCTGGTAGTATTGCCACAGTCATGGTTAGCACTGTTGCCTCACAGCATGAAGGTTTATGGTTTGAATCTCCTGGATAGTTTAATAGTTCTATGTGCAGTTTGGATGTTCTCCCTGTGCCTATTACCTCAAGTACTCTGGCTTCCTCCTACAGTCCAAAGAAGTACATGTTATGTTTATTTGTGATTCTACATTGGCCATGGATGTGAGGCAGATACAAGTGCTCAAAGTGCATGAATGTGCAGTTAATTGTGGCTTGTATTCTAAAAGACTTTGAGTGGTTAGTAAGATTAGAGAACTGCTTTTTAAATGCCTGTTCATTTTCCATAATCCTTTTCTCTGCATGCCAAAGTATGCTCAGCAAACAGACACCATGAACCAGTCGTCTACCTCAGCTCCTTAGGAGAGTGGACAGCGACAAGATGAAAACTGAGAGCCAACAACCAAAAACACAAATTATGATCTGTAGTGGTGTCATAAAAATAAAAAGAGCGGCAATGAGTGGAAATTTTAGCGGCAGCTGTACAGCTTGAGCCCAGATCAGTATAACCAAGGGATGTTTCAGGGTCACATGATGCAGCCCTACGTGTAAGCTTTTTCAAAAAGGAAAGCTGAGTCTTTAAAGAAGAGGGCATGCCTGTATCCTGAACTCAAACATTGAGCCGGTTCCACAAGAGAAACCTGATACCTGAAGGCTCTGCCCCCATTTTGCTTTTGAAAACTCTACAAACCACAACTAAGAATGCACTCTGGGAAAAAAAATTCTACATTAATTCTAAAAGTGGTACATGTACTCATGAATCATCTGTTATGATTGTCATTTTATCTATTTGTGTACATTTCATTAAACATTTCTCATTGAGTAAGATTAGAATTTGGAGAATCTCTCAACTTTTCTTGCTTTAAATATCTCTCTGTTGTTCAGGTCAGACATAAAGCCTCACAGAAGGTCTACGCCATGAAGCTGCTGAGCAAATTTGAGATGATAAAGCGCTCAGACTCTGCATTCTTCTGGGAAGAGAGAGATATCATGGCTTTTGCCAACAGTCCCTGGGTTGTGCAGGTGAAGCATTTAAGTTGCTGATCAGCTTTTAAAAAGCTTTCGTGTGCATTAATTCGAATATTTACTGGAAACGTGTTGCCAGTTGGATTACTACCTTGTTTTACTTAGAACAAAGAAATACATTCTCTGCAAAGTATTTGTTATATATGTTAACTTACTAAACCTCAAAATTGTTTTTAGTTGTGCTGTGCCTTCCAAGATGACCACTACCTCTTCATGGTGATGGAGTACATGCCAGGAGGCGACCTGGTTAACCTCACCAGCACCTATGATGTACCGGAGAAGTGGGCCAAGTTCTACACAGCCGAGGTGGTGATGGCCCTGGACGCCATTCACTCCATGGGCTTCATCCACCGCGACGTGAAGCCAGACAACATGCTGCTGGACAGACACGGACACCTGAAGCTGGCTGACTTTGGCACTTGCATGAAGATGGACTCGGTGAGTAAAAGTGTAAAACCTGGGTTTCTGCTGCCAGCAGGGTTTGCTACCAGGTTACAAACACAAGAAATGCCAAACTAGAAATGCTTCAGTTTATACAAGTAACCTCTGGCCTGCCCTGACCTTTGCCCTGAGCCATATTGCATATGATAGATACTATGTGCTGCCCTTCTCTTAACGGGAGACATTACACAAACTTTGCTCAGAGAGTTGGCAGGTTAAAGCCCTCTGCAACTGTATTGAACATTTTTGTTCTCACATGTGGCTCCGTAGGTGAAGCTGTAAAAGGCCCAGGGCTGCAGTTGGTGCAGCTTTTTTTTTTTTTGTATTTTTATAACAATGTGGTGAAGCTCGGTTAATAAATAGTTTTTTTGTGCACAAACGATTATATTAGAGCAGACTATTTTGGCAAAGATAAGACGGATTTATTTTGTTGTTTTGTTTTACTTTTTATTTCAAAGAGCAGCTGTTAGTGACTTCTCTTTTAATGTTCTGTTGCAGTGGTAGATTATCATAATTAAAATGCTTGAAAAGACTGATGTCAGTGTATGAGATGGATAGATGCTGTGTTGACACTTGGAGTAGGATAAAGAATAATAATACAGTTTATAATAAAGAGACAAGTTAGTCAAAGTGCTAGACGCATAGTTGAGAGTTATATTGTCAGAGTGCAAAAGTTTTATATATACAACCGTAATAAATAAAATACAAAGGGAAAAAATAAAGCTAAATCTCAGACTTCAGACTGCTGTAAATGCTCATCTTCAGCAGGTATTTTTTCTTTTCTTTGCTCTCTATGATGTCTGTGAAAAGCGGTATTTTTATGTCATCATCTCAGGGACCCCCTGCTGTCCAGACTGTTTTTTTGGCAGAAGAAAGTTGGCTTAAAGAGCGATGGGAATGGGTTAAATGGCTTGTTTTAGGCAGAATAATGAGTTATGCAAAGCTACTCTAGTGGAGTCCAATAATAAAGTCCACTTTAATAACTTAGCTGTTACAGTGAGATCTGCTACTGCCTTCAGCTGGAAGGGTTAGTTTTTGGTAGTATCTGAAGTTCAGATCAACAGTCTCCTTTAGATTATGTCCATATATATATATATATAGATATATAGATAGATATAGATATATATATCAAACCATACCTGTAGGGTACTAACACATAATGAATCCTCGATTTGCAGACCGGCATGGTGCACTGTGATACCGCAGTTGGCACTCCAGACTACATCTCTCCAGAGGTGCTGAAATCCCAGGGAGGAGATGGCTATTATGGGAGAGAATGCGACTGGTGGTCCGTAGGGGTCTTCATTTACGAGTTGCTCGTCGGTCGGTAAACATTTCATAAAATAATTTAGTTCGTATGTGTTTGTGTTTCTGTCTCTCAAATGAAGGGATTTAGCCGTTTATTTCAGTGTTGCTTACTCACTGTTAGGTGACACGCCGTTCTACGCCGACTCTTTGGTGGGAACCTACAGTAAAATCATGGACCACAAGAACTCCCTCAATTTTCCAGATGATGTGGAGATCTCCAACGATGCCAAAAATATCATCTGTGCCTTCCTAACTGACAGGTATGAATCTTACAAGAAGATGATGTCAGGGGTTTGACATTTTGGAAAATGCACCTGTTTATTTTCTTGCAGAGAGCAACAGGGGTGAACCCCAATAGCACTCTCATGTTATCTCTCATCTCTTCCTCTTATACACAACTGTCCATCTCCATCTGTCTGTCAACCCACAAACCCCTTTGTCTTTCATGGGTATTTTTTTATATATATCTAAGCTGTAGTTTCTTCATGCTAGATTACGTAACATGTTGATACAACTGAACACTTATGCTTGTCAGTGTGTTTGTCTCTTAATATTTAAGGTTATAAATGTTTGTATGATTTTAGTTGATTCATTCCTAGTCATCTTTGACAAAGGACAAATGTCCATTTCAATCAACTCTTGTCTGCTTTTATTTTGAGGGAGGTGCGATTAGGCAGAAACGGTGTGGAGGAAATCAAACGACATCCTTTCTTCAAAAATGATCAGTGGACCTTTGACACCATCAGAGACAGTTAGTATATAACCTTTGTTCTGATACCTATGATTATTAATTATGAGACATGTTATGGTTTTTTTCTCAACATGGAGTGTATTTTGTTAAACACCATGTGGTTGGAAGTTTGTTAAGTGCATGCACAGATCATGTGGGTATTTTATTTGCAAAGTACTTTGTGATGAGTAATGTGCAGAGCAGAACTAGAGCTCCACATCCTGCAGGTTCTGGCTTGCCGCAGATGTCCGGCGCAAGAAGACTGCTGTCACCAGCAGCAAGTTGAAGACTTGAATTGGTGTCTGTCTGTCTGCAAGACAAAGCAGCTTAATTACATCAAGGGCTGACATAACAGTGAACTGGCCAGCATGCTGGCAGTTGGGAAGTGCGAAGCTAGCTGGTTAACAGCGACTTAACTTTCAAAATTAGAGCAAGGGGATTTTCCACTACTAAACTGATTGTAGGTGGTGTAATTCTCTCTGACGGATAATAAATAAAAATGCTCAGTTGCAAGAATATACCTCAAGAAATGAATTTGGAATAAACTGTAGAGGAGTGTTCAGCTACCTACAAAGCCCATTGTGAACTTTCCAAAACAATTTAAAAAAATCATTTAATTTAAATTCTACACAATGCTATGTTACTGTAACTCCACTTGTGTTTGTTCTCCTACATCTAAAATCAAATTTCAACTTTCCTTCCACTTTTCTCTGTGTTCAGAGTTGTTTGCCTTGTGGATATCCCTTTTGGGCACAGCAGATGCCGTCTTTCTTTGGCCATACCTGCCAGGAATGCATCAAGCATACAAAATTATCATTCCTAAGTGTAATTCAAGAGAAAGTCAGAATTTGTGACCAAATATAGAACACGGCTCCTGCAGATCAGTAAAAAAAAAAAAAAATTCTTTCTCCTGTGAGAGGTCTTAAATTTTATCAGATGTTCTCCAATTTTTCCTGGCATGCTTCTGAAGCCAAAAATCAGTCACACCCTGAACTCAGTTTTTAATCAATCAAACAACATTAAGAAATCAAAGTTAAATTTAAATGAGATATAATTCAGCACAACAGCACCTGCAAACCTTTTTTTTTTTTAAATCTTCTTTTTAAAAAGTTACCCTACCTGTTTAGTACCTACAGGTAGGGCACAGTTTGTGAACCACTGAATTGATTTTAGCTTTGGTTGCACTGTGCCGTGCCAACAAGGGTACCGCTGAAAAAGTTAACCCAGTGCAGAGAAATCTGGGTAATCAGATGTGCAAAACTTTAGCAAGAATTCCTTCATAACAGCAGCTGGATCAGAGAGCACATTTAAATGATTTATTCAACTGACATATTTTTACACAGTACTTCCTTTTTCCACCAATTCACTCTCACCTTTTTCCTGTCTCTCTCTCTCTCGCCTCAGCGGTTGCCCCTGTGGTCCCAGAGCTGAGCAGTGACATAGACACCAGCAATTTTGATGAGATAGAAGACGACAAAGGCGATGTAGAAACCTTCCCCACACCTAAGGCATTTGTCGGCAATCAGTTACCCTTTGTTGGCTTCACCTACTTCAAAGAAGACCAGTAAATCATCCAATTCTTTTTATTTCCCATGATTTTAGGGACCTCTGTGGTTCCACAAAGACAATTTATAGATTTATTTTGCGCTGTAGTGTCCTTGACCTTGGGCTGATTTTATTCATTTCCTCCTTCAGGTTATTAAATGCTTCCAACAACTCAGTGGCTCATGAGAATTCAAAAGGGGAGGTAAGTACTTTGACTCCCACACACAGTAACTGCCAGGTGCACCTTTAGCGACCGCATTAATACTGGCCCAAGCTTCTCAGGAAATAAATAAGTCTGGTATCAGTTTACATGACCACACAGAAAAGGCCTATTGACATTGTGATCAGCTTCACATTGTAAGACATCAAGGATTATGATGGAAATGACTCACAGGGGGATTTCTTCCCTGATCCCATGATTTATTTGTACTTTGTTAGAATTTCAGTGTTCTCAGCCGCACACAGAGACTTAGGCAGCTTTCAGTATAAGTGGCTGAGCCAAATGCTAATCTGGAGAACTTTTATTGACTTCAGTCTAGACTGATTACGAGGAACCAAACAAAACCTATATTTTACTTTCACCTTGTTTCTTATCAATTGACTGAATGTAGGCAATTAAAGGTATATTAAGCAATATTTCATTACCGAATAAGTGTGGCCGTTTAAGGTCGTTGTGATATTTCTAATTGTAAAAATGTTTATAGCCCTAAAACACTGTCCCTAAAAACATTGCACCGTAAGCAATGAAAAGTGTTTCTGTGACATTTTGACCAGGGACAACATTTGCCTACATTTCCCTAGTATCAATAGTTAGCTAACTTAAAAATGAACATTACATCCCAACCAAAATCAGATTTTTAAGCTACTGATCTGTATAGTGGTAAGACTACACACATTCAGAGCGGGAGTCGCAAGTTCGATTCCCACCCCGTATCCAGTAAGGGTCCTGGCTAGACCCCCCCATGCTAAAACCAAGCCCTGGAATGGCGCGGCTATGTCTGCAGCCTGTCCGCAGCTCGGACACAAGCATTTCACTACATGTTGTACCCTGTATGATTGTGTATGTGACAAATAAAGGTTGTTGTTTGTTGTTGTTAAGTATAATTTGTTTACAGTACCTGACTTGGCTCAGATCAGCTGATTGTGTGTGTCAGTGGGGCTCCAGACATGTTAACAAACTGGAAATTCCAGACTCCCTCTGGTGGACAAACTGTGCAACAACAGCATTAAAAACATGGTTGAAGGGTGTTTCTGTCATCTTTTCCTAACTTCTCTATTTTTTAATTTTCCTATAAAAGAACATCGGGCGTTCTACAAGTGCTCAGACAGTGTGCATGTCATTGCAAAGTCTAGCTAGCTATTAAGGTTACATGTCTTCTTACCCTGTGCGTGTTTAATTGTCACTTTACTGTGTAGTGCATAAGTTGGAAGTGTTTCTTTCTCTTTATAGTCAGCAGCACTGCAGAAGAAACTTCGCCACCTAGAGGTGCAGATGAATAATGACAAGCAAGTCAAAGATGATCTAGAGCAAAAATACAGGTACGTGATCTGTGGGGGACATTGTGCCTAATGTTGTTCCACTTATTTGCTTATGTACGGTGGCTGCATCATTTTTTAAATTTTTTTTTAAGCAGTTGTATTTTTCTGCAGGGCTGCCACTGCTCGTCTGGAAAAATTCTCCAAAGAACTTGAGGAAGAGGTCAGTTAATCACATGGAAGCATCCAATTACCTGAATATTTCTGTGTCTGTCCGATGTCAATGTCTGCTGGGACATGACCCCTCTGGGATTTTATAAGTTCTTTTTTCCTCACCCATTTTAATGGGCCTTCCCCAAAAACTCTATTATTTGAGCCAGAATAATAATTCCTATTATCCACACTTGTCCGCTTTCCGGTTGAATACCAGCATCTCATATCCAGGGAGGTTCAGCTGGAGCGCCTGCTGAATTCTAACGGCCACATTAAAATGTCTATTGTGATTGAATTTGTGTTGAGGCCCGTTTGGATTCTGGGGAATAATTTCTCATAAAGTGAATTATGGAATCACAGTAGCATGAAACCATCCCCGCAGGAGATGTTGAACAAAGGCGTTTATGATTGATTTTTAGGTGAGCAGCAGAAAGAACCTGGAGTCGAGTCTGAGGCAGCTGGAGAGGGAGAAGGCTCTGCTGCAGCACAAAAGCCTGGAGAGCCACCGCAAGGCTGAGAGCGAGGCCGACAGGAAGCGCTGTCTGGAGAACGAAGGTGACACGAGACGCACTGTGGATCCTGCAGTAGAGCTATAGCATTTATCCATCTTAGTTTTTAAAGCTTTCCAGATTTACTTCTTTTGTACAGGAAGTTAAACACCAGTTATCAACTGGAAATACATACATTTCACAGAAAAATATATTTTCTTTGACTTAAGAGACAATTTTTAAAACTTTTTAACAAGCTTTTAATTAAAAGAAAATGAATCGGCGCATATTCTCGTAGCTGTCAGCTGATCAGTTTATTTGTGTAACATCCTTCATGCAGGTTAGAGTCATTTAAGGTGGTCGATTACATGAACCGAAAAGACAAATCATTATAATACTTCTATCATGAGTGAGAAAAATGAGGCTGATTAAATGAATTTGTTTTAAGAAATAGATTCAAACTTGACAGCAGTGATGCATTAAACCGAGAGAATAAAATGAAACACACACAGGAATTCAGTATAAATCCATCCCCCTCTTCTTGTGTGACGTCAGAAACTTCTTACATTTTCTTTTGGCTTTGCAATAATATAAATTCAGTCTGACTTTACTGAGATAAAGTGGGTAATACTGCCATCACCTGGACAAAGACACCGTGATACAAACATTTGATCAGGTCTACTCTCTTCTGTGGCCTGGCGGTCTTTGTAAATCCTTTTGGTTCCAGCACCTTAATTAAACCAATCTAAAGCTTACTTTTCATATTTTATTTTCAAAGTTTATATGGCAGTAGAAAAACTGCATTTACATAAACCTCATCAGTTTTAAATTGTGATTTTACTTTTTGAAACACACTTTATCATAATAATTGTTGACTTTGTTCTTCTGATTTGTGCAGTCAACAGCCTCCGAGACCAGCTGGATGACATGAAGAAGCGAAACCAAAACTCGCACATTTCCAATGAGAAGAACATTCACCTCCAGAAACAGGTCAGTTACCTACCTTGATGAGTGTTCGGTGAGATTAGCAGCCTCTTTTGTAAGAATGAGGGGAACGGCAGCCTTGCTCATTCAGACCTGGACAATGAAACATACAGACACAGGAGTAAACTAAGTTTGAAGTGTGGGTGAGTTTGTAAACAATTTCATCTCCCTCTGCAAAGTATTCTAAGCAGCTGAAAGGGAAGCTTTCCAGCTTTTCTGTCTTTTTGTTGGGGGGAATGGTCATCATGGACCATGAGCTCTGTGATATTAGATTAAAAAGATATAAAGCCTTGAATAGATGTTAAACCAAATACATTAACAATTACAACAGCTGAAAGTGAAAGCTAATATTTGATGTCCAGCCAGAATGAAAAGATCACTATGATCTTGTCAAGTCACTTTCTTGGACTCAGTGTCCTTTAAAGGGAAAATATTGATGCGATTTGTGTACTTTCTTCTCTTAGCTGGAAGAAGCCAACACGTTGTTGCGGGCCGAGACGGAGGCGGCGACGAGGCTCCGCAAAGCCCAAACTGAGAGCAGCAAGCAGCTGCAGCAGCTGGAGGCCAACGTGCGCGAGCTGCAGGACAAATGCTGCCTGCTGGAGCGCAGCAAGCTGAGTCTGGAGAAGGAATGCATCAGCCTGCAGGCTGCGCTAGAGACGGAGAGGAGGGAGCAGAGCCAGGGCTCGGAAACCATCACTGACCTGATGGGTGAGTGAAGCACAAAGATTACTTTGTCAAGTCTGTAAACAGTGGTCATTAATATGCATTATTTTATTAAATAAAATTACACAAGGAATATAAAATGTCATATATTAGATGTTGTATTCATCAGTGTGTCAAAACAAGTTTTAGAGAACCGTGTTTGTAAAAAGTGAAGCCCACTTCCTTACAAACCTAAAAATACTGAACCAAAGCAGGCATTTTTTAATTAAGTAATGATAGCTTTGGTCCGCCATAGTCAGAGCATCCTTAGTTTAGCAGCTTTACATGGAGCATCAGAATGTGCTATATTCATCTTTCGCTCATGCTCCACCAAATTTGACAAAATTCGCTGTAACTGACATATTTACACTTTTCAGCATCTTTATTAGCACTCACGGTTGCTGTACACACATACAGAGCTGCAGCTCTCCCGCTGCCAGCTCAACACAACCCACAGCAACAACCTCACAGGACCCGGCGGGGCATGATTGCGGATTCCGTGCATGTGCGTTCGCTTTCCCTGCACGGCACTGCAGGCCACGCCGCCACATTCGCTATCAGAAAAAAATAAACTGCACGTTTGTTCTTGGTTCTCACCTTACCATACAAGAAAACCAAAAGGGGCAGAATATGTAAAGATTTTGAATAGACATGTGCATAATTTCAGGTTTGATGTCAGTATAAGTCATAATTCTAGGCACATGTGTAGCTGCTGATATGTTTACCTGTATTTTTTTTTGAGGTGGAAATGTAATTACATTCCTCTGATACAAGCTCAGTATCTGTGCGCTGAAAGTAGTTTTCCTCCTGCCTGCTTTGGAGCTTATATGGCAGATTTAATAAAGGGGCAGCTAGATGAGCAACAGCAGTGTGCCACCCAAATGCTGAGGGCAGTCAAGAGGCTTTTCAGGGCTAAATAACTCTGAACTGGAGTCAGAATCCATTCAGCAAACAGCACAGTCACACTGTGTGTGTTTGAGAGAGGCTGATTTGAATTAGTAAAAATAAGTTTGTCCAGAGGTGTCAGATAAAAACTTGAACAAATATAACTGATGCTTTGGAGACCGAAGGGTCAAAGCGGCCTGTGCTCCAGTGCGCCTGGACGGTTTGTAATATTTGTGTAACTATAGGGAGTGTGTTTACATAAAGGCTAACAATTCACCCATAATCTGATAAAAGCAGCTCTCGGGCTACTTAAGCTGTCACATAAAACCTCTTATCTGACTGCGTTAATTAGGAGGTGGGCGTCACAAAACCATGAGTTGTGCCTTATTAATCTGCACTTGCAGGTCTTCGGATGCAGTGACTTGGGTGTTGCATTTACAAATAAAACACAGCACAGTATAATGAGCTGCTTCCTCTAGTTGGTCTAGGCTCTGAAATTCATTTGTACTGTGTAAATATTTATATTAATCTAAATATTGCCCTCAGTTGCTTACTACAAGTAACTGGTGTATGTATATGTTTGTATAAATAAACCCATTGTGACATTGTTGGAACTGCTGGAACAATTAAACATAAGCTCTGAGGAGTTGCCCTGAACTGCCCTGAGCTTGCTGACTGGAGTCATTATATATATATAATAAACCTGGGATAAACACTGGAAACATGAAAATAAATACACGAATTAAAGGACAAATAAAATGAAAATAGTAACTCAAATTGAAATTCCAATAGAAACAGCAAACAAACTTCAGACTGAGGTTTTATCAGGGGATAAAACTGACGTTAAGAAGGATTAAAGGGCTTATGTTTACAACTTAAGACAGAAATAATGTATCGAAAATGAAAACAATGAAACAGATACTTGACGACTGTGTAAGCTTGTAGTTTGCTGTTGGGTTAAGCTTTATGTTTTCTGTACGTGACATGTAACTCTAAGGACTCTCGTGGGCTTATCTTGCAGGACGCATTTCTGGCCTGGAAGCGGAGGCGCGTCAGCAGAAACAAGCTTTATCTAAAGCTGAGACTGAGAAGAGGCAGCTTCAAGAGAAACTCACTGATCTGGAGAAGGTAAATCACAAAATCTCGACTGGAAACACTTTTTGCTTTGAGATGCCATTCCTGGAAATTTGAATGAAGACTCGCATGTGATCCAAATTAAGTAAAAGTTGTGTTAAAAGTAGTATCGCAGTGTTTCCTGGAAACATCTGCATCTTGATTTGAGGTCAGCATGATTGGACTGTTTGTTCAGGGTCATTTGACATCAGTGAGAAATTATTATTTTATTAAAGCATTCGGGAAAGTCTTTTGTTTTGATTAAAGTGACAAGTAATTGATTTACATCAGCTATTTTCAAACTCAAGCCCAATGCAGGCCAAATAATAATTTTAAAAGACTGCCAGACCTTTAATCATGACTCCAGTCGACATTAAATGATTACTAAGATACTAAGTATTTGCTTCTTTTTGTTTTCATAGATTCATATTAAAAATGACAAGGCTTAATTTATTGCAGCACTATGCCTTACCTGTTTCAGGAACTTTACTTACTGATTTACTGAATATTTCTAACTGTACTTCCTTAAAATAAACATATAAATATGAACTACCATGTAGTGACACAACTTTCTGGCCTTAGTCTCAAAGCACTTGGTGTTATTTTCCTTGATTTATTTAATTTTCTGCCTAGATTTTGCTCTGGGTGTGACATCTCTCTGTGTGTTTTGTACAGGAGAAGAGCAACAAGGAGATCGATTTGACCTACAAGCTGAAGGTCCTGCAGCAGGAGCTGGAACAGGAGGAGGCCTCTCATAAGGCCACCAGAGCAATGCTAGCAGACAAGAGCAAGATCAAGGTCACTATCGAGGGCGCCAAGTCAGAGTCCATGAAGGGTAAGGGCGCTGATCTTTTGTTTCCACAAGTTTGCTCTTATACAGTTTGTACAGATTTCAGGGTTCGAGCTAAATAATTTGGGGCTGATTGACAGCTCCGACTTCACAGATCGCTGCAAGATCTACAGAATGAGAAATGTTATTGATTTAACCCAACTTTTTATAAGGGAAATTAACTAATATAAGTGAATAACTCTCATCCAGAGTTGGAGCAGAAGCTGGCAGAGGAGCGAGCTGCCAAACTGCGACTAGAGAACAGAATACTGGAGCTGGAGAAGCAAAGCAGCATGATGGACTGTGACAACAAACAGGCCCTGCAGAAGCTAGACGAGCTGCGCAGACACAAGGATCACCTCACTGAGGAGGTGAGCGCTTCTGTTCAGCACAGGAGACCAGTGAAGTGTGTTTAGCTGATAAATGTCAACATCAGCCGCTAATTTGGCAGCTAATGTAAAGAGGGGCCGTATTTGAGCCATAATGTGGATGAAACAATAACAAAAAAGAGCTGATGTAGGTAAAAAACAAACAAACAACAACTTTTATTCCTTTCACTCTTTCAGGTGAAAAACCTGACGCTGAAGATCGAGCAGGAGACCCAGAAGCGTAACCTGACTCAGAACGACCTGAAGGCTCAAAACCAGCAGCTCAGTGCTCTGAAAACCTCAGAGAAGCAGCTCAAGCAGGAAACTAATCACCTGCTGGATATTAAGCGCAGCTTGGAGAAGCAGAACCAGGAGCTGCGCAAGTAAGTTTAATTTAGTTGTAACTCTTTGCCAGCAGGCATACACCAGGCTCCTAATGTGGTCGGATTATGAATGATCGACTCGTTTTTCCTTTTCACAGAGAAAGACAGGACACAGATGGACAAATGAAGGAGTTACAAGACCAGTTGGAGGCTGAGCAGTATTTCTCAGTAAGTCTGCTATCTGATCACAGATGTGGATGGAAAATGAAGATACTTTCATGGGGCATTTTAGTCTTATTATAGCTTCATTCATCTGACTGAGCGGCACAAACCGCTGATTGATTTGCTACTGAATAGTCCCCTCTCTCCTCCTGGCAAAACAGCTTTTCCCTGCCACGTCCATTTTCTATTTTACTCCTTTCAGCCTGATCATGGCGCTGCTGTGGCAGTTTTTACAATATACATCTGCCTGTGAGTCAGAGAGTCGTTCCAACTCTGTCTTGTACTGCAGCTGCTGACGGTAGTCTTTTATCCTGCTCTGAAGATGTGAGAGCTACAGTTGCAGTCCAAGCTGGAGCTTAACTCATTGGAAAGGCAACTCACTAAATGTTTCAGTTGCGTGTAGGGGTCTAGCAATTCTTACGTCCACAATACAGAGGTGCTCTGATATTTATAGAGTAGAGCTACAGGGGCTGCTCCAGACTATACTGTCAAATAACAGTCAGCTGTATTACAATGCACTGACATCTTCCCATATTGTAATGCAGTGCTGTTATTTCCTAGCTGAAGTGTAATAGTCTGGTAATGTTTAAAGATGATAGAGGATAACAAGTGATGTATTTTCCATAATACATACAGCTAGAAAATAAATTAAATAAACTGTAGCACAAATAGTCTTATTCCAAGGCTGTTAAAATCAGAAGGTTCCTTTTATTTCTGCAGCTAATGTATGTTATGCATCAACAAGAGCTGAATAACGGTAAGGTCTTCAATGGGAATCCATTAGCTAATGTTTTTGTACAATGTCAACATTAAGTATCTAAGTGTGTATGCAAAATGAAGCCTTAGTGATTCTTTCCTTTACTATGTTCATTATCAGTCAGAAGAAGCAGCTTGTTAGGAAACTTTCTCACCTCTCTGGTCCTCCCATTGGAGATTTCTGTATTAACGAGTCATGTAAAGTTTTGTTGTTGATGTATTAAGTATGGAGCCAAATTTGACCTGTTACCTTTTCTCCAGACTCTCTATAAGACCCAGGTTCGTGAGCTGAAGGAGGAATGTGAGGAGAGGAATAAACTCTACAAAGAAGTGCAGCAGTCTCTGCAGGAGCTGCAGGAGGAGAGGTGGGAGGTTTTTCAGAATGAAGATATAAATAAATAAATTCATCCACTTTAATCTTCAAAAAATGATTAGCAGAGAAACGGTGATGATGAATGTAAGGCTCGGTTCATTTATCTGTCAATAAGAGACTCGTGTGGTTTGTGTGGTGGGTTGCTCAGGCTTGCATTTCTTTTTATTCCTCTCAGGGAATCTTTGGCAGCACAGCTGGAGATCACTCTGACAAAGGCTGACTCGGAGCAGCTGGCGCGCTCTATCGCTGAGGAGCAGTACTCCGACCTCGAGAAGGAGAAGATAATGAAGGAGCTGGAACTGAAGGAGATGATGGCTCGCCATCGCCAGGAGCTCTCCGAGAAGGACATCACCATCAGCTCTGTGAGTTTTTGAGTTTGTATTTGAGGTGAAAGTCTTTGTATGCTCAGATGTTTAAAGGCTGTTAAAGAGTCCTGGAAGTATCACAACGCGTAAATCCAGTGCATCTTAAGCCCAATAAATTTGCTCCGAAACTAGACTAATATGGGATTAAAGAGCAGATATGAAAGTTTTTGCTGTTTATTGCAGCTGGAAGAAGCTAATAGGACCCTGACGAGTGATGTCGCCAATCTGGCCAATGAGAAGGAGGAACTGAACAACAAACTGAAGGAGGCAATAGAAGGTAATTGGAACATGTTGAAATTTGAACTGTTTTTACAAGAATAATATATTTTGGTCTGTGTGCATAATTATTTTTTTTTTTTGTTCTCTTCAGAAACTGAGAAGTCGAAGGACTGGGAGCAGCAGATAAGCCAGATGAAGCAGGCATTTGAGAAGCAGCTGCAGTGTGAGAGAACGCTGAAAACCCAGGTCGGTGTTTTTAAAGGGAGAAGGCACAAGATGGAGAGACAGACTTTTAAGACTAATCGTCCCCTTCATGTGCTAAATTTACATTTTTTTCCTATCATTTTTCTGAAGTTAAGATTGAATCTTATCCCTGTCTGCAGGCCGTCAATAAGCTGGCAGAGATCATGAACAGGAAGGAAGTGCGCGGCGGAGGGAGCCGCCGTGGTAACGACACAGACATGCGGCGAAAGGAGAAGGAGAACAGGAAGCTGCAGCTTGAGCTCAGGTCGGAGAAGGAAAAGCTGAACAGCACTATCATCAAATATCAGAAGGAGATTAATGAAATGCAAGCAGTAAGTGAACAGCTGATTTTTCTTTCCCCTGCAGTGAGACGACACTCTGCTGCTCTATCTCTGACTACCACACTTACGATATGTTATTTCGTCTTATTTTAATCTATAGCAACTGGCGGATGAGAGCCAGATGCGCATTGAGCTGCAGATGGCTCTGGACAGTAAGGACAGTGACATCGAGCAGCTGAGAAATCTCTTGCAGACGCTCAGCGTTCAGTCGATGGATTCTGCCAGCGTCAGCAGCGGGCCCGAGTTTGATGCTGATGATGCGTACACAGGTAAGGGCAGAGCCACTAAACAAAGACGGTTTATATTCACCACAATTTTAAGGTTTAAGGTCACTTACAAACATCTTCTTGTACAATGTTTACATTCACTGGCTACTTCACAAAGTGCACGTGCTCACCTACGACTTGAATCAGACAATCACAAGGCAATAGCTCAGTGCACGGAGGCATGTAGACACTGTTAAGACGACCTGCTGAAGTTCAAACTGAGCATCAGAAGAAAGGTGATTTAAGTGACTTTGAACGTGGAGTGGTTGTTGGTGCCAGACAGCTGGTCGGAGTATTTCAGAAATTGTTGATCTACTGGAATTTTCCCCAACAAAAAAAAAAAGGGTTCACAAAAACGAGGAGAAGAGAAAACATGCAGTGAGCAGGTCGTCTCTGTGTGAAAATGCCTTGTTGATTTCCGTGGTCAGAGTAACTGAATAACCGTATTTTTCGGAAGTTTTTTAAAGAAAGACGCTATAATCGAGCTCAAGTTAAGTACTCACAGTATAGTTATTGTATTATTAGTGCGTTATGCACACATTATGGAAGGTTGGTAATTTGATCCCTGGCTGCTACAGCATGCATGCCAGAGCATCCTTTGGCAAGATACTGAACCCCGAGTTGTTCTCGAATACATTCATCAGAGTGTGAATGTGTGTGGAGGTTAGATACAAAGCACTTAATAGATGTAGAAAAAAGAGGCATGTTAAATAAATTGCTTTAAATGCTCAATAGAGGATTTTTTATAAAGGTGCATAAAGTCTGACCAGAATATTTCACTTTAATGTGATGTGATTTTTGTTTATTGATTTAAACCAAACCATAATAATCTAAATTCTCTTACTGTCCTCAGAAATGAGGCTCGAGGGCTGGCTGTCTCTCCCCGTCAGAAACAATACCAAGAAGTTTGGATGGGAGAGAAAGGTAGGGCTAAACCTTTGAGACTGCTTTAACCCTGCACAACAGCACGTGACCTTTTTTCTTACCACCTCTGTCCTGTCGATGCAGTATGTTGTAGTAAGCAGCAAGAAGATTCTTTTCTACAACAGCGAGCAAGACAAAGAGCAGTCCATCCCCTACATGGTGCTCGATATAGAGTGAGTATGACACCTGAAGGCACCTCTGCAAAGGAAAAAAGCTCAATTTATATTAACACATCTTATATGCTTTGAGAAGAAAATAACACTGCTTTCTGTCACACAGTAAACTCTTCCACGTGAGACCTGTTACTCAGACAGATGTGTATCGAGCTGACTCCAAAGAAATTCCCAGGATATTCCAGGTCTGCCCCAGCTCTACTAAAAATGTTCTATTTCTTTAAGCATGTTGATTGTTTGAAGAGTTGCTGAAGGCTGAAAAGGTTTGACACGTCCTCGTTCCGCTCTCCAGATTCTTTATGCCAATGAAGGTGAAAGCAAAAAGGAGCCAGAGTTTCCTGTGGAGCCGCATCCCATTGGAGAAAAGTCCAACTACGTCTGCCATAAAGGCCACGAGTTCATCCCCACCCTCTACCACTTTCCCACTAACTGTGAGGCGTGCACAAAGCCGCTGTGGAACATGTTCAAGCCGCCGCCTGCTCTGGAGTGCCGGCGCTGCCACATCAAGTGCCACAAGGACCACATGGACAAGAAGGAGGAGATCATCGCCCCCTGTAAAGGTAGGACGCTCCTGTTGTGTCTATGAAGGCCGCATTTCCATCTTACTTACAACTGGTGGGTTTTTTTTAAAGGCTTAAAGCATTGTTTGTGAATTAGAGTGTTACTGAGCATTTCTCTTCTCTTCTACCACCAGTGAACTACGACATTTCTACAGCCAAGAACCTGCTCCTGCTGGCTGTGTCCCAGGAGGAGCAGCAGAAGTGGGTGAGCCGGTTGGTAAAGAAGATTCCCAAAAAGCCACCACACCCAGAACACTTTGCACGCTCCTCACCGCGGACCTCCATGAAGGTTCAGCCCAGCCAGTCCATGAGGAGGCCCAGTCGACAGCTCCCCACCAGCAAGAGCAGGTAAACAAAAAATCAGAATCAGATATACTTTATTAATCCCGAAGGAAATTATAGGTTACAGCAGGCAGCATGCTAGTTGACGCATGCGCACTTACAAAGGAATCTTCCGACCAACATACACAGACATCACCTGATTTTATGAAATAAACGCCTATAAATGTGAGCTTGGATTCATCTGTGTTAGCTACATCAGTTAAAGTGGTGTGCAGGAGGTCGTCAAAAAGCAGTTTATGGATCTGCAGGCTAGATTTCTAATGATACACGAGGTACATACAGTGTGAATGGAGTGACCAATATAATACAGGCTGACTAAAACACCTCAAAACTGAATTTTTGTGTATTTGATTAACCTACTACATCCAGAAAATTTAATATATATTTATACATATCTTATATTATGCATATATTCTGCATTTTGAGTGTTGTTTCATAATAATGTAACTTAATATTACTGTTGTCAAATTCCTCAGTTTTCTCCACGATGTCCTGCCGACTGACCACAAAAAACTGTACCTGAGTTAAACTGATTAAATCAGACAGATAACCTGTGAAGCTTTGTTCTTTATGTACAATGCACATCCTGCAGAATTTGAGGACCTGTTTTCTTTGTCTGTTCTGGGCCAGTTCAGTTCTGTGTCTCAGGATCTGCCCTCATATAACCCCACAGAACAAACTTGAGTTGCGTGCAGTAACGATTACACGGCCATGAAAACTAATCTCCCCTTTCAGATTGGAGGACTTCAGTCTCCAGGACTGGCACTGGGCGTTGGATGATATAGATGATGATTGTTCCTCTATACATTTCTGATCACCACATTTGGTAACACTGTGTGTAATGTGTGCTGTGCAGTGCCTGCCATTTAAAAAAAAAAATGTCTGAACTCAGCCCTCGCAGGTCAAATGGCTTCAAAATAAAGCGAGAAGATTCCAGCAGTACCTGGCACAAATGAAAGCTCCTCCTTCTCCTCCTCGTTCTTCTTTTGACCAGATGTTTCCCTGTAAACATCTCAACTTCTGAATGTGTGTGTATGTTTGCTTGTTTTGGGTGTCACTCTGAGGTGGTGTAGGTGGTGAATACACTGTGTATTATGGACCTTGTGCCACGTACTAGTTTGGGTGGATTTGCTCATCTAAGGGTTGGGATCACTTTACACTGGGTGTTTTGAACTGGACAAAAATAAATTCACACACAAACTCTAGAAAATGAGTTGTAGGGTTATGTCTGAAGTTGCCCTTTCTCACGACTGAATAAAATTCAAGTTTCAGCGTGGCAGTTCTCGTCACGTGCCAGCTGCAAACCGCTTGAACAATTCGCTGCTGTATTCCTGCACAGACTTTAGATTATTTAATGTTGATCTGTCCTTAGACTGTGAATAAAAGATGATGATCTGAGAAACGAAGACAATCTGCCAGGCACTGTTTACAAATGCAGATAAATTGGAATTAACTGAAATTCATTTGGAGCAAACCTCTTTTGGTGTCCACACAGGCTGTCCAGTGGACGACAGTAAGAAACCAAAAATTTTTTTGGAACCAAAATCATGCTCCATATCTGAAAACATTCCTATGCAGATGCTCTTTATAGAAATTAATTCAGAATAAGACGTGCAGGCTGTCTCGTGACCAGCAGAGGGCGTTCCCCGTGGTTGCAAAAGGAATTTCGATTCTGTACAACTCTATGGGAAAGTTACTCAAGTGAACACCTAAGTCAGCACTTTTTGGTGAACTTATGGACCAAATCAGTAGTTTCATTTTTTTTTTTACTTATTGCAGCATGTTACTCATTTAGTAAAAATGCTGGTTTAAGTGAAACCATCTTGTGACTGACAGTTCGTCACAGCATGAGCATGGAGTGTCTTCACCCTTAAATCATGAAATGTAAAAAAAAAAAATAAAACAAGATGGCAATGGCTGAAATGCTCCACTCATGTCTGCAAAACCAAAGTGTGACATTGTGGCTATTTCCATCTTTTATATACAGTCTATAGACCTAAGACTTCCTTAAAATCCAAAGTGGGATTATTGTATATCTCAGCAGGACTAATGTATGCTTAGCCAATTTAAATAATTTAAATTTAAATAAATGTAGGGTAACCAATAACAGTAGAATCTGCAGCTTCTTACATTCGGTCTGAAAATGAGCCAGGTCCATGATTTGGTAATTGTATAACATAATGCCTTCGCTGTGCCATTCATATCACAGCCCAATCTTTTAATCTTCCTGACATATCGCTGCATATTTGCTGAGATTAACTTTGCATCTGTTTCTCTCTCTCCCTCCAGTTAACCTTGCTCGAAAGTGTGGTGCATCTACGAGGTGGTGGGGAGAGTTTCTTCCTAAATCAAAGACTGTACAAAGCTCCGTTTGCAGATCAGCACACTGGACTGGTTTCTCCACTGCCCTCTCCACTGCCCACTCCACCCTGTCCCGCTTCAGCCCGCGAGAGTGACAGAGTCTGGCATTTTCCATTTTTATTCCGCTTGTTTCCAAGCCACTTAGCAAGCTCACCTCAGCATCTGCCGTCTTTACAGCAAGGTGGGCGACTCACAAACATATAAACCCAAGTCCTCTCCTGGGTCCTTGGCGAGAGCACTTGTACAGCTCTGGGGCGCCGGAGTAGCTTGTTCAGCTCCCACACGATGGAGGATAGCTCTTATGAGCCTGACTAAGGCTGACAAGAACAGGGGCACACTTACCTTAACAGTTCTCTCCAGGACACTGTCTGATTGAAGCAGCGGGCAGGAAACCTCCTCCACACCACGTTTGGGGATTCTCATGGCCAAAAAAAAAACATTCTTGTGTTTAATGATTGTGAACAATATGAAGGGTTTAATGGAGGAACACTACACTCAGAAGAGTCTGTATTTTTGTTGGCTTATGGTGTCTGTACTTTCAAAGTCTTTAACATGATTGTAGCTTCTTGCTTTCCACAGCTCTGCTTTCAGGTGCGTGTCCACGGGGAATCTTGAATTAAGGTACTTAGGAACCAAATGAGCTGTGACTTCATGGAAAGTCATTAAGGCAGCAATTGAAGGCCAGCTTCCTCTCGGATGTGAGCAAATAATCCTCCGAGTGCCTCTTATTCAGATTTCTGACTCATACACACGCTGAATCATGGGTTTGACGTCAAATGACTACAAAGCGAACAGAATCCTGCTCGAAATGGCATTAGATTAAGACATGAAGTCCTCACGATCCCATAATTTCTACAAACCTGCACTGTCAGTTCTGAGGGTTAATGTTTACTGAATTCAAAGGGGTGCACCGTTAATGCTTTCTGATCCGAGCTCGGCTCCTTCTGTTGTTTTTGAATGTACATCTGGGCTTCACCAGAGACGACACACAGGCATTGTATTATCCAAGTATACTTGACTGAAGCCATGCTTTTGATCACAAACTACTCTGAGTGAACTTGCATGCGTTTGCTTTTTCACCCACATGCCTAGTCGTTTTTAGCCAGTACCGAAAGTGAAAATGAGGGAAGTTAACCAATAAGAAGCCGAAATAATGAAGGTAACCAATCATATCCTGAACCCATGAGTGGAAATACTGAGCAGCACTATTCCATTGAAGTTTTTTCTAAAAGTGTTTGTCCTTATTTTTGTATTAAAGGAAACCAAACTCTGAGTTTGGGCACATTGTCGTATGTATGTGACTTAGTTAGCAGGTGGAGAGTAAACTGAGTGTGCGTGTGTTTGTATGTGTGTGTATGTGCACTCTCCTTTAACCAAGAAGCATGTTTTATACATATAAATATACACAGTATATATTTTACATGCCATACAGTGCACATTATATTATTTATACAGCCTTGTCCACTTTGTATTTAAGGGCTCTACATCCAGATTGCATGTTTGCTATCAAACAGCTCTATTATAATTACCACTTCAACAATAAAGACATGGATGTGCCTTCTGGTTTTGGATCATTTTTCTGTTTTAAAAATTGTTAGATGCTGTCATTCTGCAGAGGTGTACAACTGTGGTGGACCAAAAGTGCCAAAATAAAAATGTGCCACAAAAATATTAAATACTGAGCGATTTTGTATAATAAATATAAATTGTGACAAATTAATATTTTTGATTTTATTCCTCTGCTTTTTTTTTTAGGCATATGTAGTCCTCCGTATTCTGATATTGACTCCAAGACAAAAACTCGGTACTAAAGAGCAAAAGAGAAACACAATAATGTGCAAATAATACCGAAATCTAAAAAAGAAAAATCTTTGTGGCAGAGTTGTCGTCATTCCCAATCGCTTCTGCTTTGTCATGTCGCCACTAACTGTGGAATATTTAGTAGCGAGGAAATTTTACATCTGGACTTGTTGCACAAGTGGCATCTTGTCACTGTCCTACATCTAGATGCTCAATTTTATACACATGTGCCCTGGTTAAAGATTTGGATGGGTTAGTGAATACTTTTGGCAGTAAGAAACCGTTTCAAATGGCTCTATAAAGTGTTATCACTTTAACCACCAGAATAATCTATTGACCTGGAAGGAGGGGTCAGAGGTCAAATATGATACTTTATATGATACTAATTTCAATGGTTTAATGTCACACCAGTTACCTGGTTCCTTGCATGCTCGTGCCATGACAGCTCATTGGCTGTCGAATCTTGTCATGTCTGTCCAAATATTTTTTTCAGAACTCTGCAGGATCTTTTAGATGTTATCCCCTAAAGGGTATTCTGGCCTTTTGATTAAGTGTGACCAGAGGTTTTCACCTTGCTGCGAAAACCTCGCTCCTCCAAAGTGCCGACTTGATTATCGAGTCATCTTCTAATGTTTTGCAGCTCTTTTTGTGTCGCTGAGCTGGCGAGTTTGTTCATTTTTCCTGTCTCTCTGGTTTATTTTGGTTTATCTGGGTAATGATGGCCTCCCTTCATCTTTTTGGATCTCATACTGAGAGTGCCAATAAAAAAAACATATCTCCATGGCAAGTTTAACATTTGCCATCAATTCCAGGGGTTTTATCTTCTTAATCTGCTGTGGAATAATGAGGGAACAGGCCTCACCTGGGCATGAAACTACTTGTTAGTCAGTTGTCCAATTAATTTTGAGCCTCTGAGAGGACGTGAATACAAATGGCTCAAATTTCCAACCAGGTTCTGCCATGCTTTTGTTAAACCATATTGATTAAAACTGAAAGTCTGCACTTGAGTCAAATCTTGTTATATTTAAAATCCACCGTGGTGGTGGTGTCATAATCAAAAGAACTGTGTCTTTGTCCAGAAACATGGTAAGTTACAAACAAGCAAATTAAATCACATCATTCTGATATGGAATTTTTGGCATATTTAATGCAATATATTGTTTTGAATTTTGGCAGTGTTGAGCTTCCATACTCAACTTTTTTTTTAAATTAAATGACCTCACTGTAAAAAGGTAGAATATTTGGTTTATTGAAACAGTTTAAAAAATAACTTGACGTATACAAAAGGTTTTCCAAAACAGTTTACCCGGTACAGGATCATTTCACATATACGTGGGGTTTGTGCTGTCGTTTCTAACAATACATTTTTCCACAGACGGTATGGTAAAGCATTGGTCTTTGTAAAAATCTGTCAATGGGAACAATCTGGAATGTTATTCAAACAAATGTGTGGCTTCAACAAGGAAGACAAACTATATAAACAGCTTTCTGCTGATAGATAGATAGATAGAACTCCTGTTACCTGTCAGTTTAATTTTACAGTATTGGTTGTGCCTAAAGTGACCCAGTTAACTTTGATCTGCAGAATCCAGTGTTAAACACTTAGTCTTTCTTCTTGGAGCTGCCGCTGTGTCTCTGATAGTAGAGCACAGTGAGCAGCACCCACAGGTTCAGCAGGGCCATCGCTATGAACCGCACCAGAACTGTGGCACAAAGAGAAAAGATGATCAGAAACAAGGAAGCTGACAGCGACGTGTCTCTCTGTGAATCACACAAGGAGAGCAGAGCTGCAGTTACAAATGGCGATGACTCAGGGATACTTCAGGTAAAAGGTGCCTGAAATCCTTTGGTCTTATAAGAAAATGCAGGTTTCCGCTGGTGTATAAAATTGTGAGACAGTCCTGTTACTGTTCATTCACAGTAAAATCAATATTAAACTTTGACGTCTTGCATTGTAAAGAAGCAGCCCTTTAGACCTGCCAGTTTATTAATTATGACTGAAAGTTTACCATTAATACTAACCAGACTCTAATTCTCCCACAAAATGGAAGTGATTGGCTCATTTGCCTCCATCACACCAGCCATTCTCGTGTCCTCCTCCACTACATCCATAAACCTTCTCTGCGGTCTTCCTTTTTCTCTTCTGCCTGGCAGCTCCACATTCAACATCCTTTGTATAATACGATCCACGGTCCCTGCTCTGGACACGGCCATACCATCTCTCTCCGATATTCTCATTTCTAATCCTGTGCATTCTGGTCTCTGCCAATGAAAATCTCACCAGCTCCACCTCTTGGCTTTTTGTCAGTCCCACCATCGTAACACCATGCAACAGAGCAGGTCTCACTAATGCTTTGTAAACCCCCACTTTAACTCTTGCTGAAATATAGCAGAAATACGATGCACTGACAGATTACCGAACAGGCCCAGGTGGCCTCATCCACACTAATGTCCTTTTTTTGTTTTAAAGAAGTGTAATCTATAAGAATTAGACAGCTACGTATAAAACTACAAAGTAAGTATTCAGGTCCTTTTAGTTTTATTTATTTTGGCTATGTGTATTTTATCAGCTAATCTAGTAGCTCTTTATGCACAGATTCCCCACAGAAAAGCACAAAAAAAAGCTCATTTTAAATCTACGGTTATTTAGAAAACAATTTTCCTCTGAAGTGTTCATTAAAATTCTGGGATGCAACACCTCCCACAGTCATTAGTAATTCAGACCGACTTACCCTGCACGTCTCCAGTTGTCACTGTGGTGGTGTAAATCCGAGCTGAAACAAAGAGGAAGCCGAGTTAATGACATCCCTGTTACCCGACAGAGCGTCTGATCAGTAATTAATGAAGCGTTAGATTGCTCATTTATTAAATTGGGGGCTGAATAAACACTACCATGCATATTCATGAAATGAAAGAGTAGACTTGTTACTTTAGGGAGGGGGATTTATGAGAACTGATAAAAGTGCTTAACAGGATTCAATTTGACAGCGATAGGACTGCAGTATGAAAATTTGTGACGGGATCCTTGGAACGTTTTCATGCCGCGGTTTGTTACAATTTTAGATACTCACACCATATTTGCTTTTTTTAGCTGAGTACAGAAACAAGTTAAAGTTATCAACTGAATATGGACTAAGGGCTCAGCTTTAATTTGAGGAGTTAAATCAAAATTATTGCAGCAACTCAATGCATTTGGATTAGGTGATCGACTCGCCCACTATAGAATAGTCCACTTCCTTGCCTTTAAAACCCCCCGAGGTGCTTTTGCAGTAAGTCTTGGGTGATTGTCCGTCTGCACTGTGAAGCGCCTGACACTCAGCTTTGCTGCATTTATATGAATCTGAGCAGTTTGTCTCTACGAACAGCGGCTATGTAACATTTTTGCAGATTTGGATTATAAAACTTTCACATTTTTTTTAACAAGTTGATCTTTGACCTTTGTGAAGGGTTTCTTCTTAATCATGGAAAGGATCCTGCGATCATACACCACCGTAATCTGTGTACTTCCAGGGTTATTTATATTGGAGGGCTCACTAGTATGCTCTAATTTCCTCTCAAAATAGCACTAATATTTGTTCTTGATGTCTCGTTATACGCTTTTGCTTTTATTTGGCTTCTAAATACAATTAGAAAATTAGTAGATCTTTTAATTCCTAAAGTCCTCAAACTTAACCTCAAAGTTAAATGTATATATATAATTATTGATTTATTAATGCAGGATAGTGGGGAATGCAACAACAACAACAAAAAGAGCAAACACTGTTAACTGGTTAAACTTACCCATACACGTGTAGGTAGCTAGACCCCAGGAGAGGGCGCTAACCTGCCTGCCGTCCTTTGACCTCCACAGGCATTGCAGCTGGGCAAACTTACTGGCTGCACTAATAAATGTGCACAGGCTCTGAGAGGAGAAGGAGGTCAGATTTCATGTGATAACAAGCCGAACATTGAGCTGAATTTCAAAAAGTTTCAAACACATTCTGCCGCTTCGGTCAAACTTTAAGAGGAAAGGATGTGAAGGGTTCGCTGCTCTCACCTATTTAAATGCAAAGCGCCCTGAGACATGTTCATCTCATTAACCAACCGGGCCATTTGGCATTTATAAGGTCTGGGTGAGAAACACCAGGTGAAATGAGGTCTGGATAAGTTTCTTCTCAAAGCTCCACCTCATTGCCCCTGACTGATGACATGCCATCTCTTTGCTGACTCTGTCTTTCACACACACACTGACTTATGATTGATTTTAAACAGGTTTATTACCATAGCCAAATCTATGATCCACTTCTCCAGAGTCAGGAGCCTCCAGCCTCCCACAAACCTGAGCACAAGTACGTTAAGGCAGGGACACAAAAGTCTAATGGGTCATTGATTTCTGCACAAATTGAACCAGCACTTTCACATCAATTGGTGCGATAAGTGAAAGGATACACCACGGTGTAGATGAGGCTCTGCCGCAGGCTGCCGTTGTAGTGAAGAATCAGGAGGAGGAGGATGACGTCTGAGGACACACAGCAGGTTATAACTCGCACCATTTACAGCTCTGTTTGATTTCCATTTCAAGGACTGCTGATATTTGCAGATGCTTCTGAAAGTATTCAGACTCCTTCAGTTTTTTCCAACTTTATTTTGCCTGTCACTCTACCCTTAATTACTCTTAATGAAAAGTCTTAATTTTCTCCACCACTGCCACGGGCATGAAGTTGCCAATCATATGTGCAGCTTACTAAAACAAGATACATTAATATGACTGAGCTCTTTTTGAACGATCTCAATAGACAGAGACTACAGAGAGCAATGAAGGCATTTAAGACTCTGAATGATAAACTAATTAAGGAGTATGAATCTAAAACAAGGTTTAAAAAAAGACACTTGCTGAGATAATTATAAGCACAGGATATTTATGTAACAGCATAATTTACCTTGAGCAATGAGGATGGGATATTCCAAGTAGGTTGGTGGTGGGTAGTCGTAGTACATCTGATATGTTACAAAAACAATGAACCTGTAAAGCATATAGTGTCAGGTTATTAAACTGGAGGTGTTTCATAATATTCACTACTGATTAAAATGAGAAACAATGCTCAGGGGCAAACGAGGCAAAGACTCGATGACTGCTTAAAGCTTCATGTTGTGGGAAGGGATTCACTCAGGGAGTCAACAAGCAGTTTCTGAGCCAAGCGGCGGCATGATGATCAGTTCATTCACTCTTTTATGGGAGCAGCTCGACTCAGTGTGCTCAGCAAACATGATGAGTCAACAGTCGTTGCCTTCAGCAGGAGAAGGTCTGCATAGTAGTCTACAGAGGACTGTAAAGAAATCAAGATCCCATTAAATGCACCAATCCTTTTTTTTAATCAAATGAACTAATTTATCAATTTTTTCCCTCATTTTTAGATACCTTTATATCGATTAATTCTCCATTTTGTTTATCAATTTATTATTTTTCCCATTCCAGCATTTATTTTTATATCATTTTGTTCTTTGCTTTTCCCCCTAAACATCTATTATTCCATTTTTTTTTTATATTTTATCTCTGCTAAATTATGCAAATGTGTTTGCATTGCAATAGTTAAAAATGCATGAAGGTAGGTAAAAAGACAAAAAGTAATGTTTGCAGAGATAAATCAAGGGAAATGAAACGAAAATAAATACAACGTAAGGGCTCATGAATACAGTTTTAGTTTAGGCATCTGACTTGGATGCTAGCTCACAGGTGAGGATTTTTTAGGTAAAGGAAGAGAGCCCGGTGCAGACCCAGGAACCAGGAGAGACACTACTACTGGTATCACCTACTGAAGAGCAGGACTGACTGAGAAGAGGGAGGTCTGAACTCCTCTGCTTAGACTGTTGCTGATGGATGGGCTGATAAATACATGAATATGCACATATATTATGTGTGTGTGTAAAATAAATAAATAAATAAAAAATTATGTGTGTGTATATATATATATATTATATAAATATAATAATAAATATATATATATTTATTTATATATATATAAACTGAGAAGTTCATGCAAAGACAAGTCAATAAAAGCATATCAGTTCATGCCCAATTTTATAAAAAACATATATACATACAGTTTATATTTGGGGCATTTGAGGTCATAAACCATTTTTACCTCGGCACTAGTTAGTTTGTTTCAATTCTGACAGGTTTGAGCCTCCCAGCCCTGTTATGCAAGCCACCATACAGCTGGATGCATGTGCACACAGACAGAGATTCCCACAATGTTAAATAAACAGTATAACACAGTAACAAAGCATCAATAGCAGATTAACCTATCCGACCTCAGATAAGCTTTATTGTGAAAGGACTTTTTTCTTGGTTCCTAGCAAGAGGTAGTGATCAATAAAGCTGACTGCCAGTTACCATAATCTAGAACAGAGCTATTTAATATTACAGTGAGTGGAAATTTTCCCCACTAGTGACAAAACTGTTCATGCCGAATGACAAGAGTGCTTTTCTTTGCTGCTATGTAGCCATGCTGTGTAGCTATAACTACATAAACATCTTCATTGTTTCAGCGTGGCATGTACAGTGACAGCAGGCTAACGCTTACCAAAACAGCGGGGACATTTCAGACAGTGCAGCCACTGCCAGGCATCGAGGAGAGAAACAAAATTACCCAGACTTGCAGACATTGTCTTTATCCCTCCTGCTCCAACAGCGAAGGTAACCACTTCCTGTTCAATGCATAAGAAGTACTTCAAGCTCTAATCTGCTGCACTGATTCAACAGCAGACTGCACAGAGCTTCACACAGAGCCAGCCGAGGCCGACTTACCCCGTTTTTAATCATTTAACCAAAATCTTCAGCTGTGCAAATAAAGCACAGTTGTTGTCTTGAGCCTTTGCAGTAGGATTATTATTTTTTTCTTATTTTAAGGTACTGTGGCTTTCCAGCTACACAATCTCTTTGTGTCCTATTTAACTTTAAATCTGTAAGAAATCCTCATTTCTTTAATCAAGTAAACGTGATATTTATGCCAAATGTATTGCTATACAGCAGCGATTCTAGAGCAATTTGAAGTTTTAGGATGGGGGAGGGGTCAAACCTGTTCTATAGGAGCTGCCTAAAGGATCCAGTCTGACCCCCTGGATGGCTTTATTCACTCAACTTTTATAATGAAATGCACTGCTAATCATGCAATCTGAATGCTATACAGGAGTAATACTATACATATATACTATACATCTATATAAATGGAAATTTAAAGTGTTGTAATATTGGTGTGTTTGTTTTGTATGTATTATTCCAAAATGTTATCATCTAAAGGCAGTTTTGGTCTTTAGCAGATCTACTGTGAGTAGTAAAGTTGAATGCACACAAAACACAAATACTGGTAAAATGGAAAAATGTGTCTTAAAAGCTCTCAGAGTCTGTCTCTCCATAGACAGAATATGGACAAGAGTACATAATAAGCACAGAAAAGTTTAACTAAGGCAAAATGTTTTGACTGCAATGCTATTACATGACAACATGAACCATTTTTAGGATGCTACCGAGGCCTAATGTGAAACTGCAATATGTTAGCTAACGGAGAGCACTTTGTCTGCAACAGTTTGAGAATGCGTTGGAGTAAGACAGAAAAAAATGCAGATTTGACATATCACTCAGTCCCTAAAATCCTGAAAGGTGATGTTTAGCTTCTTTAATATATCCAAGTGCTGCCTGTTAATAAGAAGGTCCCAGATTTGCACCTCCTGGTCAGCTAGAGCCTTTAGGGGTGATGTTTGCACTTTTTCTCTGTACCTGCATGGGTTCCTTCCACAGTCCAAAGAAATGCAAGTAATGTAGCACTGCCTTATACCGAAAATAAATACAGGGTGGGTATTGCCAATACCAATACCGATACTTATAATGTATAAAGGCAGCTTGTGTTGGGGAGAGCAGTTTCATGATTTATGATCAGTCATCATAAATTTAAAAATCATGTACACATCTTAATGACCACTAATGTATTTTTTCATGTATTTTAAAGCTGACTATTTTTTGGAGACTTAGAACTTAAATGTGCCTCTCTCTAAAACACTTAATCAACTTCTGTTGTATCAATGTGCTTTAAGCTTTACATAAACAGATGTGACAGTGAACAAAGGTTTAGACATGTTTTTAGTGGGCTACAGAGAAATAAAGTAACGGTCCTATCACGCTGGTATCGAGTCAATACCAATACCAGCGTTGGTATCGATGCTATCACCTATACTGAAGGGTTACACGGTGATTGTCACCCTTACTGGCAACAACGTTGTTAAAATGTTACCAGTAAGATTACACTGGAACTTTTTAACACCATTCATCCAGCCTTTAAGAAGAAAGACGATTGGTAAGAAAGACAACACCAGAGCTTTTACTGGTGAGCGTCTCACAGTGTTTTCAGAAGAAAGCATTTGTAGCTGCTCTCTTACTGCTGAACACCAACCACAAGTGAGGAAGAGGAAGAGGAAGACGTCCCATCGTCACGGCAGCATTACGTTACTAAATTACACCAATACTTGCACACGTGAACAGATTATATGACAAAATTTAAGTCCACAAACAAACAAAAACCCCTAACCCAGAAGCGGACGGCAGCCTACCCGATCAGCTCCAGCAGAAGGCTGTTGAGGCTCACTCCGGTCGTAGATTTCGCTCGCATCAGTACAAAGATCTGCGGGAACTTGAGCACCATGCACACAAACAGTGTGCTGAAATTCGCAATGTGCAACAACGTGTCGACCTGCTGCATGTTGTAAAGAAAGGGATTACAAAATGTAAACTTTAGATTGACAGATGTATGCAAATATATATTAAAAACGACCCGCAGGACCCCGCTGCTCTTCCTCCACAATCAGACTACTCGAATTTACAAGATACTTCCCCTTAAGGTTTCAAAATAAATGTGACTGTGACCATGTGGAAAGTGCTAGAACATTGGGGCTATATTTTTGATATTTTTAAGAAAATAAACAATTAAATGACTATATCTAAAAAGTAAAAACAAACTCCTTTGGACAAATCTAGTCATAGAATTATGTCAACCTTCTTTTATTTTGAAAGTGCACTGTTTAACCTCCTGTGCTTAGTCGTCAGCTTGGCAGGTTCCTGTCAGACGGCATCTTTTCTCACTTCCGCGTACATCCACTGAAAGCTGATTGGATGGCACACAGCTTCGGAGCTGGAATATTTGAAATCTTTACTTTCAGAGCACGTAAAGTCATTTCCTCTCAGTGTGGGCCTGCGCTGCAGTTTTATTTAGTTTTTCATATTTTCATACTTTGCTTTTCTAGAAACATCATAGAAAGCACCGTAATAGGAACTGTTGCTATACAGGCAAACTCCTCAACTGTCACATTTGAAGCATAATATTCATGTTGGTAACAACGATTCCCACCTGCAACGTGAAGCCTCTTAATTCTTCAGTCATCAGGGCCCCAAACAAAACAGCATGAGTTGAAACAGAACGTTTCTGTGGCCCTTTAGTTGGGAAATCACTGTGAATCAGCTTGTCTCTGATAGCAGAGCCATAAATGTAAGATGTTTTCAAAAGTTTACAATAGGGATGTATAATGGCTACTTTGAGCTTACGTAGGCAAGACCAGTGAAACTATATGTTTACATTATTATAAAAAAAAAAACCCATAAAGTTTTCTTTAATAAAAAAAACATTTTTTTTTCTGTGAAAACAAATATTTTTATGTAATTACTTTGGTGTAGTATTTATAAGGGGAATTTGTTATCAATAAGAAATTGCTTCAGTTGTGTGATTGTGTGGCCTCACTCTTCAGCATATCCCATTTAAATTCATAATATTAAGATTTATCCAGAAAAAAAGGGAGACAATCTTGTGTTCTAAACACAAAGGTGTAAGATCAGTAATCGAGACATGATGACTACACTATTATAACATTGGATTGTGAGCCCTTGGATATTTTCCTCCTAATTTGTCCTAATATTTTTTTTCCTATTTCATTTTCATTTTGAGTCAATTATTATGAAATATTTCATGGGGGAAGACGCTAAAGGGTAAAAATGCATAGAGAAAAGCACGTGAATAACATAAAACATTTTGAAATGAGCACTAAGATCCTCCAGCCTACTGCTCCTAATGCTAAAAAGGTCTTGTTTAAATCCAGACGTGACCGTGCCTTTCCTATTAGCGCTCCTAAATTCTCCCAGCTGATATCCGTACTTTGGACTCTATTCAATCATTCAAATCGCGCTTAAAAACCCACCTGTTCAACTTAGCTTTTGAAGCAAATTAGTTTGACTTTCACTGGGCCTGCACTACACTACGTAACTGTAATTTTTAATTGCAATTGTACTATTTGTTTCTTGTTCTGCCCGCATTGCGGTATTATTGTGAAGCACTTTGATGCACATTAGTCTTTTAAAATGTGCCATAGAAATAATTTAATTCATTTATGATTATGGCAGCTTTCACAGCTGTGGCTTTTCTACCCCTCTCAGATAATAACAGTGATGTGTTAGCTGTGTTCAGATCCATTCTGATTTCATGTGAATATTTAAAGAATCCACCTCTGGTCTTTGGCACTGGTTGCGACAGCAAACATCCACCTCAGTCACTGTCAGTGAGATATTTGTCCATTTCTCTTTCAGAACATTCTGCAGTTTATCACTGACCTCTTTCACAGCTGCTGTGAAATCCTGAAAGTACCTCAGAGGACAGACATTGATGCTGGATGAGTCTGTAGACTCATTAAGTGCTGACAGTGAGGAGTAGCTGTGTAGAAACTGGTTGTGATCCTCTTTTTGTGACAGCTGCTCCAGCTCAGCGTTATTTCTTCTCAGCTCAGCGATCTCCTGCTCCAGCTTCTCCTGAAGCTCTTTGACTCGACACACTTTAGTTTCCTGCTGGGGTCTGATCTGCTGCGTCACATCTGAGCTTCTAGTCTGCATGAGATGGATGAGCTCAGGAAAGATCTTTTCATTTTCTTCCACTGCTTTATCTGCAGACTGATTGATGGCCTCCACCTAATGTTGAAGAATCGTCACGTCTTTCTCTCGGTCACAGAGTCTCTGCTTGAGTTTCTGTTGACTCATTTCCAGCTCCTTCTGCTTCTTGGTCCTTTCTGCTTAACCTGGGACTGTTTCTTTGTCTATATGGCCATCCAGTTTGCAGTGACTGGAGATACACCGCTAATCAGTACAAAAGAAAATCTTCATCAGCTCATTATGACCAGAGCAGATGTTTTCCTGGAGCTTCTTGCAGGGCTCCACAAGCTTGTGTTTCTTCAATGGAGCTGCATTATAATGATGCTGAAGATGTTTGTCACAGTATGATGCCACACAGACTAAACAGGACTTGAATGCTTTCAGTTTTCTCCTGGTGCAGACATCACAGGGTACATCTTCAGGTCCAGCATAGTAGTGACCAGGAGGGGCAGCTTGAAGGCCAGTCTTCTTTATCTCCTCCATAAATTTGCCAGCATGGTGTTTTTCACCAGGGCAGGTCTCAATGTGAAAGTCTGACTAATCTGTGGGCAGCTGTGCATTCTCCCCTTGTCTTCATCCCAATGTGTTTTAAAGCAGTTCATGCAGTAATTGTGTCCACAGGGAATGGTCACTGGGTCCTTGAGAAGATCCAGACAGATTGAACAAGAGAAGATTTCCCTCTTCAGCTGAGCTCTTTTCTGCACCATTTCTCCTCTCAGTATCAGACACTGTGTGAGTTTTCACTTCTGTAAAAATGAAACGCATCCAAGACCTAAACAGAAACTTATGAGGAGATTAAAGGTGGTTGTATAACATAGCAGGAGGAAGAGGGTGGGAGGAAGGGTTGGGCTTGAATTTGATTAATAGCAGGAAAAAGGAAAGCTTGAAGCACACAGTATTTGTTCATCTGGTAAATTCTTTTTTTTTCTTTTCTTTTTTTTTTTTTACATATGCTACATTTTTTGGTTTGTTTTAGCCACTTTATTCCTGCTTTGAAGTTGTTTTTGTGCTTGTTTCTGCAGCTCCGAGTGTCTAAAGTAGCCTAGAAAGGCAGCAGCTCTGGGTCTAGCTTGCGTTTGCATTGGCCTGCTGGCCAGAGTGTCAGCCTTTCCTGTCTAAGCAGTTCATCTCCCAGTGGAGTGTTCAATCTGCTACCATACACTTGGTTGGTAGTGTTGGGAATGCAGTCAGAGAAAACTGAAAGGTTGTTCGGCAAAGGTCCCTACAAACACATGGAGATCAATGTGAAGGTCATGATTCAAGCTGCTTTTTTCATAATACTGCAAAATCTAATCTCACCGACTTTCATATCTAGTTAATGTACCATTGTAAGTGTTTCAGATTTTAGTTTAACTCCAAAAATTCACAGTGGTTTTTAATACATTTACACAAGGCAAAAAACTTTTATCAACACAGTTGAAATATCTTAATATAGGATGCTGGAATATTACATAAAAGATTTGAAGCATGAATGAATAAATATGATCTAACTTTCAATTCAATTCAATTTTATTTATATAGTGCCAGATCACAACAACAGTCGCCTCAAGGCGCTTTATATTGTACAATAGTACATACAGAGAAAACCCAACAATCATATGACCCCCTATGAGCAAGCACTTTGGCGACAGTGGGAAGGAAAAACTCCCTTTTAACAGGAAGAAACCTCCGGCAGAACCAGGCTCAGGGAGGGGCGGGGCCATCTGCAGCGACTGGTTGGGGTGAGAGAAGAAAAGAACAGGATAAAGACATGCTGTGGAAGAGAGACAGAGATTAGTAGCAGGTACAATTCAATGCAGAGAGGTCTATTAACACAGTGAGTGAGAAAAGTGACTGGAAAGAAAAACTCAATGCATCATATTTCTGCATAACTAAGGGAGGATTCAGGGTCACC
>VUQR01016876.1:0-17168 GCA_015108515.1 Hemichromis elongatus
AGCAGACGTTTTTCACCACGGCAAAATCACAAAGCGAAGCTGTTGTGAAAGCAAGTTTTATTGTAGCAGAGGAGAGAGCCAAACCAGCCCGGCCATTTACCAAGGGAGAGTTTCTGAAGAGCTGCATGGTGAAGGTGTGCCACGTCTTGTGTCCACACAAAATGCAGATTTTGGCAAATGTGAGCCTGAGCAGAAACGTATGTCAAAGTGTAACCGACATGAAACTGCCCTGGGACAAACCTGTTGGACTTACAACAGATGGAGCGCCGGTGTTGTGCAGTGAAAAAAGCGGACTAGTTGGCAGGATGCCAGTAAAGATGCAGGAGGAGAACTGTACTGGTGAGTTAACAGCATACTACATCATACACCAGGAAACACTGTGGTAAATTCCTAAAAATGGAGCATGTAATGAGCACCGTAACGCAAACGATAAATTTTATCCGACCCAAAGGTTTAAATCACAGTTTCAGTCTTTTATGCGGGAAATAGATTCAGTTTGCCGACATTTCTTATTATACACAGGTCCGTTGACTGAGTTGGGGAAAAGTTCTCAATAGTTTTTGATCTCAGCAAGGAAATCTGTCAGTTTATGGACATGGCATGAAGGCATTTCTAGTGAAACTGTCACTAATGCAACAGTGCAACTTGCCTCACTTTCCCTCTTGCCACGTAATGTTGAACCAAGTTGGCGCACTTTGCTGATAAACTGAGCGCAAAAAGAGAATTTTGAGCTGCTTCGCAACCCATTTATAGTTGACGTGATAACTGCACCTGTGCAGATTCAGATGGAGCTGCAGTGTAATGGGACACTCAAACGCCAAGTACGACACTGAATGGCCCGCACAGTTTATTAATTCCATTCCTGAAGCAGCTCCGTCTACGTGCGGCTCCAACCTTGTGTATGTTTTCATTTATTTTTTCTGGGATTTTTGGCAGCATGTTCATATTTCTAACTTGCATAATTTTGACAGGATATATTTTTATGGAGGGCAAAATATTTTAAGTTAAAGTTTCCTTTTTTAAAATTTATTTATTCTGGAATAATATTCCTGTCTGTTTTTATTCATATTTATGTTTAAAAAACCTTGTTTTAGTGTGACCTAAAGTGTGCCTTGAGTTTTGCCCCCTGTGCAATTGAGTTTGACACCCCTGTCTTAAGGGATCATTTGCACAAATGAATATCTTTCTGCAACCTGCAAACTGATCCTTGCTGGCCAATAGAAAGAATGCAGTTTTAAGCCATCCACCATGCATAGTTAAACTATAAACATTTGTGATTATTTACAGTGTCATTAAGTATTCAGACATTTACATAATACAATTAGCAGAAACACACATTCAAAAGCGCTTGTCTACAAGTAAAACATGCTTTGACACTTGACATGAACATATCTATATTTACTTGATGCTTCACCTGTACATGTATGAAATTAATCCAAAAAAAAAAAAAACTTTTGAAAAAACATTTTTAAAAATTGTATTGCATTCATTCCTGTCAGTCCGTCTTAGTACTCTGGTGGCATTAACAGCAAGATAGGAAGGAGTTACAATTTTCCAGCCTTGAAGTGACAAATTCATAGACCAATTTTCCAGTGTCACTCTTGGGACAGGATGTTTCTAAATTTTGGAACATTGCTCTAATGATAGAGAGCAGTCCTACATATTTCCTTGAAGGACATATCCTGGTCCAAACTAATGAGGAAATATTCCCCACAGTTCTACTTCTGAATAAGGTAATGTCATCTAGAGTGACACCGTGTGTCTAAGATTTCAAGGCCAAATACAGTAACCTAGACTAATTTGATGCTTTAATTTATCTGATTTCAATTAAGACCACCTTGGTCTTGTTGTTTTAAAGCCTAATTTAGATGCACAGGAGGACTTGACAATTGATCGGGTGCGCTGAAATGTGGGTAAACTCTAAAATGGACTCATACTTGAAAGTGCACAGCCACCATTAAAGGCTCTGCCCTTTGATCTGTGGCTGTCAGCCTCTTGATCACTGAGTGACTCCCAGCCAGATGAACCTGAACCAGTTATCGAACAGATTCCAATGACTCAACAACTTACACTAGATTACACTCTTTTCTGTTCCTGCCAAGTTTCGACATCAGCTCTCACCTCATACTGCAGGGTCAGTCATTCTCCTATCTCTCTTTCTCTTTCTACTATCTGTCTTGCTACACACTTGGCAGTCAGCCTACTGAACAAACACTATTCAGTTTGTTTTATGGCCTACAAGAGCAGAAGAAGTAGTAAGAATGACTTACGGATGTGTCGTAAATGGAGATGGAAAAATGAATGAGGTGATGAAGAAATCAGGGTTGGTTACTGAAAGTCATTCCTGGGATCATGTGAGGATAATTTGAGTGATTCCACAAAACTATTATCTCCTTTCTTATATGCTCTTTTTTTAGCAAGTAATTAAAAACAATCAAAGATCAATTTTTGACGAGTGTTATAAATTTATTTTTTATGGTTGCTCCTGTGGTTTTCTCTTTTTTTCCTGTGGTACAACTTGTTGCACAAGAGTGGGAAAAGTAGCAGAGTTGCAGTGACATGTAAAAGAAAGAAGCTACACTTTATTCTTTTACCAACTTATTTGAAGTTATTTAGGCACTTTAATGCTCAAAAAAGAAACCTTCAAATCTTCATACAGAATTTAGCAGAAGGGAGTTCAAGTCTCATTGAGCCATTTATGTGCATAAGGTTAATGTAGCTTATTAAATCATCTGGATGCTGTTTATAAGATGAAACTGATATTTTCAGTCATTTTTTTGGCACAAATGTTTTAGTACAATGTGTTTGCAGCCAACGTTCGTTTTGAAATAGATTTATCGGCTTATTATGTTTTTGAGAGTCAAGTCATAAAGTACACTCCCTAAAGCATCCCACGCTTCATCATCCTTTTTTTTTGCTGTAACTGAAGTGACAATTTACAAAATGAACGTGAACTTGTATTTAGCAAGATGTTGACACTATTTTCAGAAAACATAGGATGATTTTAAAAAAAAATGTCATGTTTTTTAAGGTCATAGAGTAAGTAAACAGAATGCTCCTTTTTTTTCTTGGCTCTTTTGTGCCAGCAGATGCCATCATGGTGGCAGCAGGCTAAGCCAGATATTTTAGTGTTGTATAAATGCCTAAAGCAACTCATCTTGCTCAATATAAAAGACAAACGGCTCTATTCTGATCTCCCCCAGATGTCTGTGATTTTCACCCTTTTAGCCTCAGAGATGGCTCTCATGGATGGATATGGTCAGCAACAATACTCAGGTAGGCAGTGGCCTTTAAACAATGCTAAAAGGTACAAAGACAAGATTTTTCCAGTCATCTGTTGTCCAGTTTTGCTGAGTCTGTGCAAACCATAGGCTCAATTTACTATTTGTAGCTGACAAGAGTGGTGTGGTGTGGTCTTCTGCTGCCGTAGCTTATTCGCTACAAGGTCTGATGTTGATGTCAAGGTGCAGAGGTACTCTTCTGTGTATCTTTTAACAAGTGGTTATTGAGTTACTGTTGCCTTCCTATCAGCTCAAAGCAGACCATTCTTTCCTCTGACCTATTGCATCAACAAGGCATTCTCATCCATAGATCTGCTGCTCACTGGATATTTTCTCATCTTCAGACCATTCTCTGTAGACTCTAGAGATTGCTGTGTGGGAAAATCCTGGCAGCTCAGCAGTTTCTGAAACACTCAGACTAGCCCATCTGACACCAACAACTATGCCAAGTTCGAGGTCACTTAAATACTTTTTCTTCCTCATTCCGATGTTCAGTTTGAACTTCAGCAGGTCATCTTAACCTTGCCTAGATGCAACGAGTTGCTGCATGTATGCATGGTTGTAACTGGGGGATTAGACACTTGAGTTAACAGGGAGTTTAACAGAGGCACTTAATAAAGTGTCCAGTGCAGATCAAATAACGGGTCCATCACATGCTCTGCCTTCTTATCATTTGTAAATAAGATACTGCTATATATGAAGTTTCCTATTAAATCTCTCTCACCATCCCAGAGGTAACAAGTCACTGTTTAGCCACACTGTTGTGAGTGATAGCATCTACAGATACCTTCAAAGCAGAAATTAACTACTGATTTCACTTTAAAGGACCACTGAAAAGAATTAAAGCTATCCCAAAGTATGAGGCTCAAAAGACATTCTTGGGTCTGGGGGTTAAAGAAATGACTCACACGCAATGCCTGGAAGGTATGAATTGGTGTCAATTGAAATTAAACTGAAAACTAACGATAAACAAGAGCAGTGAGGAGCTAGAAAAAACTCATCATTTGAATACCTTGTCGTCATCCATTTAAGCAAACTGAATTTTGATGATTGAGCCTACAAATGAAACCTAGGAGGTTTTGTGGACAGATGTTCATGTGAACTGGACATTTCAGCGAAACCTAGAGTCGTCGGAATTCCCTGTGAGTACTGACCAATCACTGCGCAGAAGCATTCGCACTGACGTCTAACAGAAAGGGTGAGTGTCCAAGCGGCCCAGCAGTGATGTCACCGTGTCATCTGTGCAGTCACTAAACAAGAACACACACAGAACTGATAAGGCCTCACTTCTGCTTTGACGCTGCTACTTGTCATTGCATAACTGTCTTTTTGTCACGCTGGCTCAGTTTCTGTTATTTTATTATTTTCTGCTATTTGTTATATCCATTAAAACTTTACAGTTAATAAATATTTTTATTGCTCTTTATATCTTATACACAGATTCTTTGGTTAAAAAAAGTGAAGTTTACCACTGTTTTTCAAAACCTAATACTTTCAATATGCTTTAAGACCCCAAAGCAGAATGAAGACACAGGACTATAAAGATACATACTGAAGACCTAAATCACTGAAAATTACCCTTTAAAGTTTTAAATTTCTGTTTAGCAAACAGTTAATCAAGGGAAAATTGTGTTTGTGTGTGTTCCTGTCTAGCTATCTTTGAGAGGACCGAAATCTGCATTCTACTATACTTGTGAGGACATGCAACCCGGTCCTCACAAATTTGAGGCTCAAAATGTGGTTTTAGTGTCAGGGTTACAATTAGGTTCTGGTTATGTCAGTTAGATGTCCCCACAAGATATGAAAACACGATTGTGTCTTTGTGTGCTTGTGGCAATCAGTGCAATGGAGCCATGAATGTTTTGTTTTTGGACATATATGAAGCTTGGCAGCACAGCGGAATAAGATAAAAGCTTATAGCAGGAAAAACAATTAATGTGAATATCACTGTGACACTAACCACCTCCCTACATTTCATTGCACTGCACACGAAGTCTACTGACATCGGCTTCTCCCAGCTGGACAGTGTGCCTTGCCACACTACAAATAAATAAATACATAAGTACTCCCTAGTGAATTTTTGGAAATGCAATTTTATAGTGTTTTTCATCACAACAACAAACCACTATGCACTGTAAAGCTCTTCTGGTTAACATATCAGCAACTCATGTGGAACATTTTTATTATGAAATGAATTTTACATCTGTCATGTTTACACATTTAGAGAACAAAGAGATAGCAAAAGGTTTCAATGTACATCAGAGTTGATATTTGCACAAAATAGCTTGTGTATATGTGTCTGTTTTATTATGCTGCATAATAAAATATTTAAATCTTATTCATTATTTTTTGTGAAGCTATATTGTATGGTTGACCCAAAATCAATCATTGCATTACATGTATATAAATTAATAAAAAGTCATAAAAGCATGGACAAAAAGAACATTGTAGATAGACCACAATGATAAACTTTATAGATGTAAAAATAGCTTACACAATTTAAAATATTAGATAACAGCTGTGCACAAAAACAGAGCATGCCTCTGCATGGTTGTGAGCTAACTATTTCCTCAGATTAGGCTGCTGAAAAACAAGAATATACAACTGGTCCAGTCCTGGCAGAACATAATGAGTAAATCATTGTTTCAAAGAAGATGAATCGCTAACAACACAATCAGATAAACAATGCCGTTTGTGCCAAAATTAAGTTACATAAGATGTTTTTGTGCGTGGTGCAAGACTTTTCACTGTAAGTTCACTTTAAGGTAATGAAACTGACCCTTTCCTTAAACCTTATATAATATAAAATATAAGATAATTTAAAGAAAAAAAGACAGGTTTATAACAATAAGTTTGAAAGTGATTTTAATGTAAAAAAAAAAAGAAGAAGAAAAAGAAAAGCTGAATTTCGATATTAATACTAAAAAAAAAATGACTACAATGCAACATCCATTTGATATCTTTTGTGAATGCCCCACACAGCTTGCATAATAGGCTAAGCCTATTAGACACATCAGCTACCATTCTTCTAAGTCCAGTATTCAGATTAATAAGTTATTAAAAACATTCTGAAAGGGATCTTTAAGGGTGCGAAACTATCCCTTGAAACCAGACAGTCGTTTCAATTTAGCTGTAAGTATGCTTTTTAATGCAGCAAACCTGGCCATTTGAACACAGAGGTCTAACGTGGACTGACTTGCTTTTGGTGCCAGCCTCGAGTGCTCATTAGAAAAACTGCAGTTTTTAGCATTTCTGCATTGTCGCGATTTTCCGCCTGTTGCTGTTTGGCTGGTTATGTTATGACCTGGTCCTGGTACACGAACATTGCAGGCCAAAAGAGTAAATAGTTATGTGTCTGTTAACCTGTGTGTCCTGCGTACATTTGTTGTACATTTACAGGAGTTGTATGGACTTCACATCCAATCGCTTGGTGTGATTCTGATAAGAATTCTTTACGGAAACTGCAGCATGTGCCATCTTTTTGTCTCTGGTTGAAACTTTATTTCAGTTATTTGTCTCTTGGTTTGAGAGTTCTTAGAAACTTTATTTCAATCAAAGGTAGTGTCAAAACAAGTTAGTGATGATTAACTTCAGTCCCTGTCATTATCTTCATATCTTACACAATAGCTCCAGTGTACCATGGGACAAAAACATGTGGCCTCACACAGCCACAGTCCAGGTGACCTGATTGCGGTACAGATTGTCTTGTTGTCTACATGATGTTTTGCATGTAACAACCTCTGTGTTAAAAACAGGATTAGCTTACTTTTTGTGAGGTTATAGCATGAGACTCACTATAGTGCATACAGTGTGCTATATTATGTAACTGTTTGTGTCTGCACCAGTGATGCAGCACTGTATAAAACACATGACACAAATATAAATTCAGCAACAGAATTTCAACCTTGTTTTATTAGAATACAGAAATAAAATAAAAAAAAGATGTTTAGATAACCTCTGTGAGTATCTAGTTTGCTGAGCCTGATGAATGGGTTTCTTCCCATTAAAAGCAAGTTCTTCCTTCCCACCATCACCAAGTGCTACTCACAGGGGGGTTTTGTGAACATTTGTTTTTTTGAAATTTCTTTATTCTAATAAAAAAAAGTATCTGGACTGAAAAGAGGGGAGCAGAGAAGAAATTTTGCTCAACACATCATTGGAAGTCGCCAACAGTCTGAACTTTGGCAGCAAAACTGTTACTACAGGGTCACCTGTCTACATATGTGAATCCTAACCTTAACCAAAAAGAGACAGCTATATGGGTTCAAAGAGGATTTAGTTGAAGCACTTTCTTGTTAGTGTCCCCCAATCAGCTGATCTACAGTGGAGGGAAATACATATTGACTCCAAATTGAACTCATTGTTTTAGCCAATATGAAAAAAGTAACCAGTTTATGATTTCTGTGGTAGGTTTATTTTAATATTACATGATAAAATGTCAATAAAATATTCAGGATTAAAGAATTCTAAAAGACTTACAAATTAATGTTAATTTTAATAAGGTAATTATGTTATCTCGTACTAACCAGCACAAATTAAACAAAATTAAACCATTCAACTAAGGTTTAACTGGCAACAACTTAAGGATTAATTGTTACCCAACACTGACAGTTTAATTGCACCATTTCTTTAATAACACCTGGGATCTCTAACCTGTCTACATCTTGAATGTTACAAGACCAAAAAGCCACCTAACAACATCGCCAAGAAGTCTGCTGACCTTCACAATCAAGTCTGAATGTCTAAAAAAATTTCCATAGTGATAAGAAGAAGAAAGCATGGTAAAAAAAAACCCCAAAAAAACAAACAAACAATAACAGCTGTTGGTCTGCTTAATCAAAATGGAACAAAGATTAAATTATTGTCAATAATCATTAGTGTGGGATATCTTGCAAGATTTCGTTTGTTGTTAAAGATCTCAGAGCAGCTCTGAGCACTATTACCAAGACAAATATTTGTGACACTTTTTGCTGTGATGGTTTGAAATCCTGGAGTGACAAGAAGCACCCCTGCTCAAGAGGGCCAATGTTCAGGCCTAGAGAGTGTGATGTGGTAGATAAGAGCAATTTTTGCATCAATTCACTTGTTGCATTTGCTGAAGATTACACAGAGAATACTATCCCAAGGTGGAGGTCGAAACTTTATGCTTTGGGAATGTGTTTATGCCAAGAGTACAGGATGACTGCATGACATTAATCACTCAGCCAGGGCACTGAAAGTGACTCATAGGTCTTCCAGCAAGACAATAACCCAAATCATACAGCCAAGTCAACAAAGGAAGACACATAGTAATGTCATGGAACACCTTAACCACTGCCTGGGTCTTATTTCAATAGAAAACCTTTTAAACATTAAGGATTATGAATAGATCTGCAAAGAGGAAAGGTAGAAAATCATTGCCAAGATGCATGCAAACCTTGGGACAAACTGCATGAAATATTTGACAGCTTTGCTTACGAAGAACAGTTACTCCACCAAGTCTAAAGCCCGATTTTAAATTGCAGTGTCAAAAATGGCTTATATAATCACATTTTCTTTATTTTGGCATTCTTCGTATATTTGAAAGACCAATTTCAGATATTTTAACACAAACTAAGACCATATTTTTGGATTATTGCTTTTTACAGATATATAGATAAATGTAGTTTAGTTGACGTTTAGTTTTACTTTTAACTCAACTAAATTCTTCTCATTTTTTTTTCTTAGCAGGCGATATGATGGAGGTGTTGTACCAGCTTGATATAATAAAGCTTGATTTTATTATTTTCTCTGCCACACTATCCTCAAAACTTACAAAATAATATAATAATAACAAAACCCTTGAAAAATGAAACAGAACAACGACTATGTTTAAATACTTTTATTCTTGTTTCACCTCATTGGGGGCTTAGATTAAAACACAACAGAACCAGGTGATACTAAGTCAATATAAAAATAAATTAAGGCAAAAATAATACAAAATACCCTTTCATGAGACCTGAGCTAACCTAGACTCTGCCTGCCATATAATTCAATATAACAATGATAGTAAGATGTGCATTCACAATAAGTTATTATTAAATAGCAGACTTCTGACAATAAGACAATACATTGAAACAACAGTTTAAAAAATATTACTACTACAAATGAAGATGAAGATGAATGGAAATGTAAAATTTCCAGCTCAGTTCAGCAGTCTTTACAGATATTATCTCGCTTACATAGTGCTAATGAGCATAGTCAAGAATGTTTAACTTTACTATTCCTACAGTTTCATGATTTGTATTCTCCATGAGTTGCATGGATTTCTTGTAATGAACAGCCCAAGCAGATTATAGAATGTCACAGTATTAAAAACCAAATGCTGCAAGGAGAATTGTTCATTTTCATAAAGGACATTAATGCTTTATCATAAAGGAAGACGACATTGAAGAGATATTCTAGCTACTCATACTCTGTTCTATAATTTTAAGATGCTGTTTTCCATTTAGCATAAATTTCATTTCCAGAATGTCTTACATGTCATTCTATTATTGCCAACATTGTTGTCTCGAATTACAGACAAACAGTCCGGAGAATTAACCCCACAATTGTTTACAGCTGCTAACATGTGGCTATTTCCTCTTCACATTTGCTTCACCCTCTGCTGCAGGAGAGCCAGTTGATGGGCTACCTCATTGGGGAGGTCAGCGTTCACCTGTGTGGTGAAGTATTTCCTGATCTCATCCACCTCCCTCTGCCAGAATTCCTGATCCAGGGAGAATAGCTCATCCAGGTTCAGATGTCCCTGAAGGCCCTGGAGATTTAGGGAGTCTCTACAAGGCAGGTAGCCCACTGCTGATGGCATGGCGCCCGCCTCGCCATTCACCCGTCTGAACATCCAGTCCAGAACGCGGATATTTTCACCAAACCCGGGCCAAAGGAAGCCGGCAGTGAGGCTCTTGCGGAACCAGTTGACATGGAAGATTTTAGGAAGCTTGGCACCGGGGCGATCAGCCATGCTCAGCCAGTGAGAGAGGTACTGACCAAAGTTATAGCCAAAGAAGGGGCGCATAGCGAAGGGGTCATGCATTATTACTTTGCCTGGAAGAAAAAGTAATTAGACATTTGTCAGTACACTGTATGTTAAAGCCTATGACATTAATCTGTTATTTGTTGTGATTAAAGAATTCTGAAAAATTTTTTTTAGCAGAATTTCAGATTAAATTGTCGCTAGTCTCCAAAAATAAATTATAGAGTATTTGGCAAAAGTCAAAATCATCATCTAAGAAACTCCTTAAGCATCCACTGAATGAGTTTCAGGCCAACAAAGGGCACTATCATATACTGACCTTTGTGTTCGGCTGCAGCAGTGGCCTCTGACCTCATGGCGGCGCCAACAAACACACCATGCTGCCAGTCAAAAGCTTCGTACACCAGGGGAACACCTGAAAAGAAAGCAGATTAAATATCAAATTATTCTCTGAGAAGTACTTACGTCTAATTTTTCGTTCATTTAGTTAATCAAAGGTCAACTGATGCAATCATTTCCATCTTTCGTAGTCTCTTCTCACCTTCCGGTCTACGCCCTCCAAAAATGATGGCCTCTATTGGGACTCCCTCTGGAGACTCCCACTGTGGGTCAATAATTGGACACTGACTTGCCGGAGTGCAAAAACGAGAGTTGGGATGAGCACAGGGTTCACCTGAGAAGAAGAAGAAAGAAAGAAAATAAGAACTTTTTACTTTTCAGACTCTCACACACTCCTCCTCAGTTTTAAAGTATATGTATTGTCTATCCATTATTTATCCTTATTTTTTTTACACATTCTACAGAATTAAATCTGTATATAGAACATCTGATAATTATATCTTGTACTCTAAAGATTAAAAGTCTTGTTTCTTTTTTCTTCTTTTGTGAGCTGTTGCATAAAATCAAAGAGCTGCGTACCGTCTTCTGAGTGCCAAGGTTTGTTCTTCCAGGACGTGATAGTAACTCCCTCGGGGAGTGACTGGTCCATTCCCTCCCAGTACACACCGCTGTCGCTTGTCTCTGCAACATTTGTGAATATGGTGTTCTTGATGATTGTTGCCATTGCATTGGGGTTGGTTTTGACTGAGGTGCCGGGTGCGACGCCAAAAAAGCCATTCTCTGGGTTAATGGCTCTGAGGTTTCCTACAACCAGGGTGAAAACACAAATTAGAAATCTTAAAGTCTGCTGTACTGGAATAATGACAGTTTTGACATTTATATCTCCTTCAAAACCTTTAAAAAGTCATCCTTCCGTTACCTTGGTCATCAAACTTCATCCATGCAATGTCATCTCCCACACATTCAACCTTCCAACCAGGCAGTGTAGGGCAGAGCATGGCCAGGTTTGTTTTTCCACAGGCACTGGGGAATGCTGCTGCCATGTACTTCTTCTCTCCAGCAGGGTTGGTGATGCCCAGGATCTGAACACAGGAAATATTTGGTTTGGTAAAAATGAACACTATGTGGATTGGGTGGTGTTAATCCAAAATTTAAGTGACAGTCTCTTCATTTCTTACCAGCATATGTTCAGCCAGCCAGCCTTCCTCTTTAGCGATGCGTGAGGCAATGCGAAGGGCAAAACACTTCTTTCCCAGCAGGGAGTTTCCTCCGTAACCACTTCCAAATGAGATAATTTGTCGGCGGTCTGGGATGTGGGCAACTAGTGTTAGCTCAGGGTTGCAAGGCCAGTTATTCACCAGGGGCTCTGAAAGACAAATTAGTACATTTGTTCATTTCAGTGGTCTATTAGTAGTTTTGTGCCTAAAGCGCTACTGCATAACTAAAATATTAGAGAAAATATTAGTGGGCAACAGTAATCAGAGTAGTAACTGATTCATACTCATAGTACAACAGTAACAATATGCATGCAGTTCTTTAGTATACAGGTTTTTTTTCCCCTATAGCTGCAAGAGAATGAGTTGATGAGTTTTTGACATACTTTTGAGTGGCAGAGGACAGCCGACAGAGTGCAGACAGCGGACGAATTCTCCAGTCCCCAGGGCGGTCAAAACAGCTTTCCCCATACGAGTCATCACCCTCATACTGGCCACCACGTAGGGAGAGTCTGTCAGCTGTACTCCGATCTTAGAGAGAGGGGAACCTACTGGACCCATGCTGAAGGGAATCACATACATGGTCCTACCTGAGGACAGAAACAGACAGGGATGTTCTTATTATTACATAATTTCAATATTATTTTACTGAAGTGCATATCAAGCAGGTGATTTTTGCTACACAAATACACAACTCTCTGAGGATATACTTGTCTAGCTTCTCAATCGGGTCCCGTAAAGGGGGAAAATGTATGGATTTGATCGGTGTGCCATTAATAAGTGAAAACTTTTGATTTTTGTTTCCAGTTTTCAAGTTTTTCTAGTCCTATATTTGAGTCATCCTTTCTATTAAGAATTGATAGTATTTATGAAACACGTTCATCTCTGGTACCTCTCATGCAGCCGGGGAACCGCTGAGCCATGGCTTTGTCAAACTCTTCTGGAGACATCCAGCGGCCCAGCTGGCTGGTTCCACCTCCTAGTGGAGTGGGCACTGTGTCCTTCTGTTCTTGGGTAACAATAACTGTCTTACTCTCTACACGAGCCACATCCCTCGGGTCTGTTCTGGCTAACCAACTGCAAGAAGAGGAAGAAGAAGAAAAGGAAGTACAAAAATGTTGAAAACTTTAGGGTTTCTGTTTTAAATTTTAATTTGTTGTATTTATTTTAAAGTAGGGCAATGATTTCAAAATCTCCTAAAGCAGCCAAAAATCATTCTGCGGGATTAAAAAAAAAATTAAAAAACAAATGTAATGTGTTTCACTTTTGGAATATACGTCTTCTTGATATCAGCTGGTAAAAGGCAATGGTGTGATTGAACTACCCAGACCTACTGGTGTGTCAAGAAGTAGAAATTTTCCAGGTATGTTTTATATTTAAACAACTGCTGATGACAGAATGGTGTGTGTGTTGTCATTATCAACACCAACTGCCCAACCATCCCAGCTACAAAAACAACCTAAGCTATATTTAACAAATTTAAAGCAGCCCTCACTCCACAAAAAAATCATTAAAGACTGTTAAAAAAAAAAAAATGAAAGCCTTCCAAAAACCATTGAATGTAACAAACATACCAGTTCTCATATTTGGTGAGCTTCTTAATCATCCCCTGTTCCTCCAGCTGGGTCAGGATGGCAAGGTTCTCCTCGTCTGAGCCATCACAGATGTGAATGGAATCTGGCTGGCACAGGGTCACATTGGTCTCCAAAAACTCCCCAACAGCTGGACTGAGGGCACTGAGGTCACCCTGCAGGATCCTGGGACCACTCTGGTTCTGCGATGGGATCTGAGGAGGCATGATGAAGGTTCTGGAGAGAGCGTGAGCCGATAGACTGAGAAAAAAACAGATGACAGGAAGCCTGGAAAAAAAGATTTTATTGAAGGTTTGAAAAAGTGAAGTGAAGGGGAAAAAAAGAATGTTGGAATTGGAGAATAACGGTTAGGAAAAAGTTTGCAAGAAGTTGACAACAAAGAAGAAAAATATAAAGGGAGGATAAAGTTTCAGAAATAAAGACAATAATAAGGACAGACCAAGAAGAATGAAAAAAATTAAGCAGAAAAAAGGTCAAGGTTTAGTAAAAGTTGGGGTAGAAAGAGAGACATGGAAAAAAAAATAATAATTAAAAAAGTCAGTTTTGCACATTCATATTCTCTCCCCCAAAAAAGTGCTCAGCTGCTGCTACATCAAGAAATCACTCTGGGTAATGTAACAGCATCCCCGTGTAGATACCTTTCAGTCTGCATTAATCCTCACATTACTTTGCCTCCTTATATTATTTTACCCTCCTCACATTAAATATGAGCCCCACTGACAAGAAAGAGTTGTAGGTTACCTTCAGTAGTATGACTGGAGTGGAGAGCCTTTAGCTTGGTCTCATCTGCTGAGGCGTCCCTGTTGCTTGTTTTCAGGAGAGTTGAGGACTGTTTCTCCTTCTTGGTCAATTGTATCTCCTATGGAGAGCTTTGTCCTTTTTATACCCTGGGGTGTCTCGCAAGACAACAGAAGGGGTGGTTAGAATAGGGGAGGGAGAAGGTGAGGAGGTGTGTCAGGGAGGAGGGGTGGTGGTGGGGGGCTTGGCCCTTGCGTTAGCTGGGTGAACCTCTTGTTCCCTGCAGATGTGAAAAACACAGGCTGCTAGTGAATCATTAATCAGCAGTAAGACGTAATATCGTCTTTGAATAACCGGTTCCCTCTGCCGCTGACTGCTGGCTCAGATATGAAAGAGAGACAGTTAACTATGATTTCACTGCTGTGGCTGTCTTTCTCTCTCTCTGTCTCTCTCTCTGTGAGTAACACATATTTTTGGAGGGAAAAACCAAGGGGAGAGCGCCTGACCTGAACAAATACATATTTTATTTAGAATGATAAGTTAGTCTCTTGCCAACCAATCAAAAAGAGGGCTGTGACAACAGCACAAGATTTTAAACTTAAAATTCTGAAATAAACAGTAACATATGCTCACATAGTTTTCAGCAGTTTGTAATGTAAAATAAACTTTTATCGTGAATCAACAAAGCAAATCTATTTGAAATACTCTCTGATTCAGGCTGCCTCTGCCAGTGTGGTAACCTCCTGTGACGATTGCAGCAGCTGAACTGTGGCCTACTTTACTTGATGATGTAAGTTCAGGGTTCAGTGTTGCCAGAACTGTGTGTGACATGAGCTCCTTGGCTGGCCTCCTTTTATTGGCTGTCAGACGAAGGCTCGCCTTTGTGGGATCAATGATTGGTCACTGGAACATGCACGCGTGTGTGCAGTTCAGAGGAACTGCTGAATAAAGACAGCGACACTTAATGATAAGAGGTAAAAGTGCATGTTGGAGATAAGCTCAAGGCATTTGTAAAGGTAGCAACCGTTAAAGACGTAAAAAGGCATATGTTTCAGCATAATTTTAATGACTGTCCGCTTGCCACATGACGGAATGGCAGCTCTCCATGAGCTGGAGGGTTTTCTTCATTCTTCTGCTGCTCAATATGCTGGTATGATTAATGTCTTTAGGAATAAACTGTGTTTTAATGCAACCTCTTTTTCGAGTTAAGTTTATATTTGAGTTTTAGCAACAAAAAGAGGTTTAATAACATATGATCAAAACCAGAATTACACAAATGAATGCAAATTAAACCAAAATATTCAAAGAGTCAAAGAGTGTTATTTGTGAAGGTAGGGAACAAATCTGAAAAATTATGAAATATCAAAAAAGCAGCTGTGACTGTGTAACATTTGGGATATGGGATAAGCTGTGTTTTGTTAATATTAATGATAATGTATTTTTTAAAGTATCAAATATTCTAGTTCATTAGTAATTTTTCAGCTACAGTTTTCTAATAGTTTATTAAAGTGTGGTAAACAACACAAAATGGACAGATCACAAATTAAAGAAAATCACAGTTATACTTTTACTTATTACTTATACATGTGGCAGAAGTTTCAAAAGATGGGGAGCTATAACAGCTTGTTTCAAACAGAGGATGGACTGAGGGGCAACAGTAAATCATACAAAACAGCATAAACATACATTTAGAAATGATAGGTCCCATTCAAAATCTGAGGGATGTGGAAGAGTAGCAAATTTCAGTGAGCCCCCATTCCCCATGGATGAGGGCATTATTGTCCTATGAAAGACCACTCCCATCAGAATAGATGTGTTTCTAAATGTTATTACCCAGAACCATTTTGCATTGACTTAGATGAAACTTTATTAACCCCTCGGGTGGGTTCCTCCAGGAAATTCAGTTTCATTTGTACAGTTCCTTTCCTGTAAGGCAGTGGTGTCAAACTTGACTGAGATCTACTGTTGAAATTGCACTTCTTTATTTTATATCAAGACATCTCAGATTAAATATGTATTTAAAGACTAACAGAGTTTCACTCAACTTGATTATTCTGAATCCAAAATGAATAAAGTTACAATGACTCACAGGAGGACTTTGTACAACAGGTCTCATTATCCTCATTGCCAAACAGGAGTGAGATCTGGAAAAATATTAACTCAATATAATCTATGAATTATAACAAAATCATAGCCTGAAGTAGAAAAACAACATTTCTGAAATGTCTGCATATGTATTAGATTGATTAACAGAAACATATCAATCCAAAAAATATTGCATTAATTTTATAGCAGCAAGTCTCTACAGTAACTGTGCTACAGTTCAAAAAGGCAACAGTTGGTAGGTAACGATATAGCCTGGTCACAGTACAGGGACAAGCTTAATAAGAGTGACAATAAGACCGGCTTGGAGTGTTTGCCGTGTACACAGATTCAGCTTGTAAAAGTGTGCAGTCTCATAGGAGTCTAATCCTGTGAATAATTAATAACAACCTATGAGTCTAAAGCTTGTCAAACCACCTTTAGCACCAGTGATTAGAAGTAATTATTTACTTCATGACTTTAGTAGTCTCACACATCATTGAGTTTTGAAGTTAGTGGGCATTCATTTATTGTATTATTTTTACCAAGTTAACTATCATTAACCTCTAACTTAGCAAACTCCCACCGTCAGGGTGTGCTATAACTGATGAGACTGTGTCTTACTCAGGCTCAGATATCCAATTACTGATTTTCCAAGTTTTATTTTCACGAACACAAACTACAGTACAGTACAGCAATCAGAACTCTGCCAGAAGCCAAAAGGTAATTAACTGAAAGACACAAATAAAACAACCATACAATATCAATAAGGCATTCCTATTAATGACAGTACAGTTTGATTACAGTCATGTTTATAACTTTTAACTTATTTATAACTTTAACACGTTATTTAGTTAAGACAGAAACTCACCAGCTCGGCCTCATCAGTTACAACAGTTATAATAGTTTGTTGCGGTTACAGTTGTCACAG
>VUQR01016879.1:0-18233 GCA_015108515.1 Hemichromis elongatus
GTGTTACAGTGGATGAACAACTTGTGCCTTTCAGATGGAAGACCCAGCTTCTGCAGTATATGCCGAGCAAGCCCGTCACAGCCAGAAGCAAGAAGTTTGTGACAGCTGCACACAGCAGGAGATGAGATGTTTGTGTGTATACATATGCGTGGACGGTGTTATCGCTCCGGACCTATTTAATGTTCTCTGTTCATCCTCCAGACATAGGACACATAAACATGTTTTGACACCTGATTGATTGTTAAGTGCTAAATTGTGAATGAAAAGTAAAAAATGTATTTAATCTTTTGTTTTAACAAAATATATCATCATAACTAACATGAGAGAAATGTCTTTAGTTTATTACAAAAACACATTGACTTTGTGGAAGAGAGGGGTAGTGATACAAAAACTGCAATTTCTTAAAATGAATGGAAAAATAAATAATAAATGCAAATGGCCTCATGTCACAAACATGTTTTATGAGGAATACTTGGAATATTACAACTCTTTGTTTTAAAGATTTTGAAGAATAACAACCGAGTTTATTACAAAACGCGTTGATTTTATTTGGGGTCACTCGTGGAAGAGTGTAGGTATTGGTGGGTTGTGCATCCAAGGGTTAAAGAATGACCACTGACCACTGGAAGTGGGTGTTAATTTATTTGCACTGTTTGTCAGAATGGGCTGATGTCGGGCCTGATGCAGATTCTGCTGCTCAAAGTTTCTGCTCACATCACAGAGCAACTGGGCATGGCGCCTGGAGGAGAGTTTAGAGAGGCCTTCAAAGAGGTAACTCATTCACACAAATCAAGAAAGTGGAGAATAATTTGATTATGCACCGTTATTTTCTTTTCTTTTCTTTTTTTTTAATCTTTTAACTTTTTTCTTTTAGGCTGGCCGGGTACCTTTTTGTAAATTTCATCTCGGGGATCGGCCAATTCCTGTGACATTCAAAAGAGCCATTGCTGCTCTCAGTCTCTGGCAGAAGGTCCGTCTGGCCTGGGGTCTTTGCTTTCTGTCAGACCCAATCAGGTATAAATTTATCCTGATCACTTTCTGTCAATACAACTCTGTTTTTGTACCAAATATTCAGCTGTGCATCATTTCACAACTTGCTCAAATAGAGGAATAATGCTGAAGCTAGAGTTAGAGACAGCGGCACGGTGGTTAACACACACACAGCAAGAAGTCCACGTGTTTGTGTGGGTTCCCTCCGGGTACTCTGGCTTCTTCCCACAGTCCAAAGACATGCAGTTAGTGGGGATAGGTTAATTGATTGCCCATAGATGTGAATGGCGAGAGACTGGCGACCTGTCCAGGGTATGCCCCGCCTCTCGCCCCATGACAGCTGGGATAGGCTCCAGTGCCCCCCCGCAACCCTGAAAAGGATAAGTGGAAGCGAATGGATGGATAGAGTTAGGCAAGACATTATATTGCTCACAAAATTTTCTGGAAATGTACAAAAGCAAAGTCGTGAAACAAAAGTTTAAATACTAATGGTGAAATTTGTGGAAATTGGTAAACCGTTTTGCTTTCAGTAGTCTTTGCCTGGGGAAAAATGCATCTACGGAGTACATGTGTGCTCATCATGACCTGCTGTCTCTGTGTTTTGTGTACAACTAGGCAGTGAGCACTCACATTTTCAGTGTAACAACAACTCTACCATTTTTTTTCTAAATGACGATGTCTGTAAATCTATAAATTTATTGTGGCTTCCAGCAACTCTGAGATTGAACCTCAGAATTATAAAATGGTGTCGGTTATAGAGACTTAAAGGAATAAAAGTATGTCTTTAAAGCTTTGAGACCAACCAGACAGTCTGATAAAGTCTAAGTTTAGTGCTTACTTCTGTATCAAAGTTCAGGAACTGGATTTTTGGTTTCTATACTGAAAACCTTAAATGTCAATGTTAATCCAGACTCTGCTAGTATCGCATTAAATATAATTAGGAAAATTAAATGCTTCTAAGGATGAGTGTTGCTTGCATCCAATATAATGATGTAAAGTAGGGAGTAGTAAATTGTTTCTAAAATAGAGAACCAAACTATATTCTCTGTCCTATGCCACTTCCTTTTCACTCACTGCTATATTGTGTGTCGTGTTTCAGTAAAGAGGACGTGGAGAAGTGCAAACAGAAGGACCTGCTTGAGCAAACCATGTCAGAGATGATCGGAGAGTTTCCTGCTCTTCACCAAACCATTGTGGCTGAAAGAGACATCTACCTCACGCACACTCTCCGACAGGCTACTCGCTGTGTGGAGGCCCCCCCTAATGCCCAGAGTGCGTATTACAAAGCTCAAAAATCTAGGACGGTGGATTAGTTTCAGCTTATGTTATTACACATTAGACCAGCCAGTTCATTAGGTACCCCTGTTCAAATGCTTGTGTACATAAAAATCTAATCCGTCAGTCACATGGTAGCAACTGTGTGTAGGCATGTAGACACGGGCAAAACAATCTGCTGAAGTCTACACTGACCATAAGGTCTTAAGTGTGAATGTGGATTTTTAGTGGTCTAAGTGTTTCAGAAATTGCGGAACTACTGGGATTTTCCCAGACAGAAATATCTAGTGTTTACAAAGTGCCAAAAAACCAGAAAATATTCAGTGTGTGCCAGTTCTCTGGGTGAAAATATGGAGTCTTGTTGATGTCAGAGGAGACTGGCCAGGCTGCTTTCAGCTGGTTAGGAAGGAAACACTAACTCAAACAGATACTTGTTATAATGAAATTATGTAGAAGATCATTGTTGGATACACATCAAACCTCCAAGCAGATGTGCTAAAGCGGCATACACCAAAATGCGACTGTAGCTATCATGTCAATAAGGGTCCAAATCTCAGAGGAATGTTTCCAGCACATTAGGAAGTCTGTGCCATGAACAATTAAGGCAGCTGTGAAGGGAAAAGAGGGTTCGACTGTGTTTAATGAAGTGGAGGGTGAATTTCACTCTCTATGCATTTCATTTAGGTGTTAATTCCTTTTTTCGAGTCACTTATAAATTACTTTTTTGTCCATTTAGTTTGAGGTTTAAAAAACATTGCTCATTATAATTGAAACTAAAGAGTCGAAACTTTATTTTAGCCGTTAAATATTGTAAGAAAATGAGAATTATCTCTGTCAAGGTCTGTGCACATATCTGTCATCAAATATGTTGCTTAGTTGTTGTGAAATCAGCTGACCAGTGATGACGGTGCGGTTTTAATGTGGTACAGACATTTAATAGAAATGCTTAGTCATTTCTTTAAAAACAGTAGGTCCTTCTCTTTCTTTTTGCTGAAGAAACTTAAAAACTAAACCTCTATTCATTGTGAAACTGCAAAGGTGATTATGGATAGTGTAGTTTGACAGTAAAACCTATGTTTTGCAGGAGGGAGAAGTTTCTGAATAGTTAAACTATAGAAAGCTTTGAACATTTAGAGATCATTTCTCTGGAATATTTGTGTTCATTTTAAATGTAAAAGTGGGGATGAACTGAGTTCCCCTAGATAACCAGTGCTTGTGCGCATCAACATTTCCGAGTGTAGACGTGGATTATGCTATCGCTGTTCTTTTTGTAGAAGTGCCTGCTGTGGTGGTGGGAGTCGTAGGGATGGGTCACGTCCCTGGCATAGAACGAAACTGGGACAAGCAGCTTAACATCGATGAAATCATGAGGTACGTTTCGCATATTGTTTGTACGCAGTAAATTACACCATAAATCTATAAACATTATCTTTTTGTGTTTGGTTTGGCATTCCCACTGTAACACTGTGTGTCTCTCTCTGCCCTAGTGTCGCACCTCCCTCACGCGTTGGCTGGGTGTTGTGTGCTGTCATAAAGGGAGTCGTGATGGGAATGCTGGGATATGCCTGTTATCGTGCCGGTGGAAGTTTAGGTAGAGCACTGCTGTCTTTACCTGCAGTCCGATCTTTACTGGAGACACTGCGGCCTCTTCCTGCTTGATCCAACTGGTCTTCTCTAAGCCATCCATGAAACAGCATTTTGATCTATTTAAACAATGCATCCATCACCAATGGCCTTAAAATCAGGTGTCAGGTGAGGCTGGAGGAAAAGGGTTCACCAGCCCACATTTTGAACTAACAAGGACCTTTGGGGTTCAGAGCTCCCCACTTTATATTGATGTCTCTGTAGACACAACAGGGCTGTACTGCCAAAGAAACCATGACAGTACTCTTGGGTACCTTGCATACTTTGTGCAAATCCATGCATTTTTAAAATTTTATTTTTTATTTTTAAGATTCACAAAGGCCAATAATTCATTTTGAGTACATTTATATTTTCCATACCATTCCCTCAAAGGAATCACGCACACATGTTTTCTTTTTCATGATTATTATTTGAGTAGCATCCTGATCGTGAGGTTCACTGTTAGTCACCGACCCTGATACAGTGGAGGATTTGTCTGGGAGCATGCTGTTTCTTTAGTCCTCCTTCATATAGTGCCAACCAGCATTGTTGGTATTTGGTCTGTTTCAAGTTCTGCACTTTATTAGAGACTGATAAGACTTGTTCTGTACATGCAGTCTGTGGAAGAAGGGAGAAAAGGTAAAAAATAAATTTACAACTATATTTAAAAAAAAGGGTAAAAATACAATATGTAGTTAGTGCATAGACGGGCCTGCATATGTATGCAAGGAACATATGGAAAATGTGTGAATCAGATTGAGCGTCATTCTCCTAATTCTCGATACATTTTTAAAGCATTAGACAAACTTCACTGATTTCTCGTGTCAACATCAACAAGACAAGTGCCTCATATTGGAGCTGTTAAACAAAATAAATCCACAAAAATGTGTGTTATTATCTTACACATGCAAAAGGTCAATGCAAGATTAAAGAGGATGTCTTTATTATATTACATGATCTACCTGTTTTCTAAGTACTAAAACATTTATGTTGACTTGGTTGCAGTTGATATGGTACCATACACCCTCCATTTATGTCATCACCCATGCATACAGAACATGATTATATATGCCTCAGGAAGAGCAGTGCATCATCTAGTAACTTCTTATATAGGAAAACATCCTTATATTCAGTGTGCCAACTGTACTTTTAGAATATATGCATTATTATTTCCCAGTTTGAGATGAACTCATGGACCGAAAAGCTGAATATTACAAAACATGCTTCTTTCTCTCAAATGAACCATCATATTTTTATATTTGTTGTTTTTATCTTCTATAAAGGAAACTGAGCCGGTCAGCTTTGGGAGATAAAGCCTTATTCTGTTATCACTGCTGCCTTTGTGTCTTACATTGCCCAGCACTGAGCTGTATCCCTTGTAGAGCTTCTTACTGAGTCTGTAGTCACTGGATACATGACTTTCCCTTGGAATATGACATATGAGATGTGCCATTAATAATAATCGAGTAGTCCAAACTGTACAGCATTACTGCATTAATTTCAAGGTGAAGTTAGGAAATGAATTTTCTTTCATAATCCCAATAAACTAATATGAGAGATTAACTTGAACTAGACAACTTGCAAGCTTTTCATATTTTGGATAATTCACATATTCTCTCATCCAACTGATAAATAAGAAAACAGAGAGCAGATAAAGGTAAAGTCCAACCTCTGCAACATCTCATCTGCGTGTCTCCCATTTCCTGTAGGAATCCTTGTGTTCTACGATTTTCTTCCTCACAGCCTGTTGCTTCACTGTCATCGATGTAAACACACAAAAACAAACAATGAGATTTAGTAATGAAATTTAAAAACATTTTAAGCTAAGGAAAACTATATTTATCTCAAAACTGTTGTAGTTCTGTCGTTTTAATTTACTTGAATTACTTTTTTTTTATTGCTAATTTATGAGGAAATAACATTTTAAACCTAAATAACTTTTTTCGGTCAACGCAGTTCCCTATTTACTGTTTGTTTCCGATCGGACGAATATTATCGCTACACCGTGTCTCACAAACATCCGCTGTAGCTTGCAGGATTATGAAAGCGTGATTAGTGAATACTTTTTAACTGCGCCAGCGGATAGACGCAGACAGATGGCCTCGTTTGGATGGCTTATTTAGGACCTCGGCTGGGACCGTCACGCGTCTTTCTTCCCGGTGTGTCCGCCTTAAGACAGCTCTCTGCCGGGATGGACGACATGGGTCTTGCCATGAGTCGTTCTGCGCTGGAGCGACTCGAATTTGACAACGTCGCCCTCAAGAAACTTCCCCTGGATCCATCCGAGGAGCCGGGGGTCCGGCAGGTGAAAGGAGCATGTTTCTCCCGGGTGACACCACAACCGCTGACCAAGCCCCGCTTCGTGGCCGTGTCGCACCAAGCCCTGGCACTGCTGGGGCTGGACGGAGAGGAGGTCGGGAACGATCCTCTCGGGCCAGAGTATCTCAGCGGATCCAAAGTCATGCCAGGATCTGAACCCGCCGCTCACTGCTACTGCGGCCATCAGTTCGGACAATTCGCCGGACAGCTGGGCGATGGGGCGGCCTGTTACCTGGGAGAGGTGAAGGTCCCTTCTGGCCAAGATCCCGAACTTCTCCGAGAAAACCCGAGTGGCCGATGGGAGATTCAGGTGAAAGGAGCTGGGCTGACCCCTTACTCCAGGTACAAGGGGTTGCTTTCATTGTCATTTTCAGTGGTCTTTGCAAGTACGTGGCATTAATTTGTCAGGTAAAGAATAAATGTGGCTTAATCTATCTTTATAACTCCACCAGAGAGATTAAAACATGAAAATGGCAATATTTGGCAATCAGATACACCGTTTTTTGCTGAGTATTGAAAAAGCCATTTTCTTTTCCACAGACAAGCTGATGGCCGTAAGGTCCTGCGCTCCAGTATAAGAGAGTTCCTATGCAGCGAGGCAATGTTCTTCCTGGGTGTGCCCACCACCAGAGCAGGCTCTGTAGTCACTTCTGACAGCAGGGTGATACGTGATGTGTACTACAACGGGCACGCTCGCCACGAAAAATGTTCTGTGGTCCTCCGCATTGCTCCTACCTTCATCAGGTGGATGCACATTGCCTAAACTTCTTACTTATATTGAGTTTCTATTTGTGTTTACATGGGATTTGTTTGTGTTCCCTACCTGAGCAGGTTTGGATCTTTTGAGATCTTCAAGCCTGCTGATGAGTTCACAGGTCGCCAGGGTCCCAGCTATGGGCGCGATGAGATCCGAAGTCAAATGATGGATTATGTCATTGAGATGTTCTACCCTGAGATCCAACAGAACTACCCAGATCGGGTGGAGAGGAACGTGGCTTTCTTTCGAGAGGTCAGAGCATGAGTTATACTCTCACCTGTCAGTGTGCTGACGCAGTAAAATGTTGTATCAAATCAAAAATTGTTACAGACTCAAGATTTTCTTAGCACTGTAGGCCTGGAATAACTTTATTTCTATAAATCAGATCAAAAATGTTATTAAACATTTTTTATCTGATTTATAGAAATAAATTATCATGTTTTATGCTCAGGATTGTTTTCAGTTTATGGAGACATGAAGGGACTGTTGTCATCTCTTCCTGTATGTAGGTGGTGCTTCGTACAGCTCGACTTGTGGCTCAGTGGCAGTGCGTAGGATTTTGCCATGGTGTCCTGAACACGGACAACATGAGCATCCTGGGACTAACGCTGGACTATGGTCCATACGGCTTCATGGACAGGTCAGACATTTGGAGTGTTTAACTGTATGAATTTTAAAACATTCCTGTCACATATGTTACCATCATACTCATTAGGCTAGAGTCACCAAGTCAGAGTCAGTGAAACCATAATTATAATACATCAATTATAACACATTAGGTTTGAACGCATCTTATTTCTCTCAGATTTGATCCAGATTTTATTTGTAATGCCTCCGACAACTCTGGACGATACTCCTACCAAGCCCAGCCAGCTATCTGTAGATGGAACCTCGTGAAGCTAGCCGAGGCTCTTGCTCCAGAGTTGCCACCAGACCGGGCTGAGGCTGTTCTGGAGGAGTACCTGGATCTTTATAACCGTTTCTACTTGGAGAACATGAGGAAGAAGCTAGGTTTGCTTCAGAAGGAGGAGCCTGAGGATGAGATCCTGATCACCAAACTGCTTCAGACAATGCACAACACAGGTGGGACTATTTTGTGTACTGCTTAGAAAGCGAAACATTTAATCCAGTGACAGACTTAGTGTCTAAGAATGCATGCATACGGCACTGCATATGCAACATGAAAAATATTCAGTGATGCATGCAACATTGTAATAACATTTTCTGCCTCCCTCCTGCAGGTGCTGACTTCACCAACACCTTCCGTAGCTTGAGTCTGATATCCTGTCCCACTGAGGAAAATGGCGAGGGAGAAGAGGGCTCTGTCAAGAAAGCCACAGACCTCTTGATGGAGCAGTGCGCCTCCCTAGAGGAGCTCAAGGCTGCCAACAAGCCCACAATGGATCCACGGTGAGCTAGCTACTCACACTGCAAGCCCAGTGTGTTTTATCAGTTTCAGACGTTTACAGAAATCAGTGTAAATGAAACTATTGTAAAGTTTCTTAAAGGCATTTGCAGATACATGTAATTAACACAGGTAGGCGCTGTGCTCAGCCATCTTTGGATAGAATAAAATGACTGTGCATCTGGTGATAATGTCAAATGTTTTGCTTTTTATTGAGTGTAGTTCATATTGCAGCCTCTGGGTGTCACTAGTGAGGCTTCATGTACATCTATTACAGCACATTAGTCTGCGGTTTCTTAAAGCAGCATCTGTTGATATTTTTGGTCACTTGAATGGAGCAGAAAATGATGAAAACATATTAAGGTTTCCATTTATTCACCCATCGGTCAATTCATTCATTTTTTCATTCAAGGGTCAAAGGAGTCTAGAACGTATGTAGTATGGCCAGAGGCGGCGCATACACAGAATGACAGTCAACTATTCATCCTCACATTCTCACCTACATCCAATTTGGAGTCACTAGTTAACCTAATGTCTTTGTACTGTGGAAGGAAGCTGGAGTAGCCGGTGTGTAGTGACAGAATCTTTTTTCCTGTGAGGCGATAATACTAACCACTGAACACAGAGTAAAATTATTAATCATTTTAGGTCACATGCCTGTCCATCCAACCTTTTTAAGTCTAAAATCTGTCCAGTATCAAGCGGAAAGCAGTGAGAATCGCAGTAATAAATAGGCAGGCAGGGATACTGTAACACTTTAACAGAGTTTTTGGAAGCACTTCAGACCTTGTTTTGGTTTGCACACAGTGGGACTGTTTTTTCTTTTCTTTTTTTTGCTTGAGATCTCAGGAACTGAGACTTTTGGAAATGACACCCATATTTGCTGTCTGTTGGATGTTATCAGAAACCATATGCCCTTCCCGGATCCTTCACACCCATATCACATGTCCATTTTCCGAGAAGTAGACAAATGCTTCAACAAATTCAACATGGACAATAAATTACTGCCATCGCTGACCTTGTTTGCCTTTGATAGCTGCTGTTGTGCCGTAATTTTATTATCCTTCTTCTGCCTGCCCAGCATAGCTTTCAAGCTGGTGCTAAAATGCTTATTAGAATGTTGTCTTTTTTTGTTTGTTTGTTTTTTTGTGTGACCATGTAATCTGATATCTTTCTGTTAAAATGTGATTTGTAAGTATAAAATTTGATTAAAACTTCTGAATCCCAATCCTTATAAAATTCATTTATAAGGGTAACGGTACCTGTGATGCATTTTTCCCAAACGGCGACGAGTGTCTGCAGACTGGAGAAAACATTTGATGGAAAGAATTTGCAGCTCAAATTCAGACAGAAATAGCTGAGCTCATTATTTAGAAAGTGGAAAAAAATATAAAGAACATATTTAATTCTGTGTTTTATGATGCCCCAATTTATGTGGAAAATTGATCCCTGACTAAACTAGGTATAAAGATGGACTTTGGAGTGAGTTTTGCGTAACCCAGTCTTTCCAAGGATGCAAACTGTCACTTGGCTCTTTATCTCGGTACTTCATCTTCTCTCTAAACTCTTGCCTGAACTACTTCTGTGTTATCTATTACAACGTATGTATTTATTGGCCTACAGGGATTATAACAGTGATTTTTTAAAATTTTTTTATATTCACAGTGAACTGGCAATGCTGCTTTCGATGGCTCAGAGCAACCCAGCACTGTTCCAGATGATCTCAGACAGAGCAACAATTGCGAAGCAGTTAGAGCGACTCAGCAAACTAAAGGATCTCATGGAGACCAGCCAGGAGGAGCTGAAAACTAAACAGGCAGAGGATTGGACGTCCTGGATTACTCAGTATAGGTGAGACGGGGGCAAAAAAATGAAGTTTAATTAGCAAGGGCCGAGAAAGAAAAGCATGGAAAATGAGAGCAGAGGAACTGCTTGGACTGGATTAGAGTGTTTTTTTTTTGGTTGTTTTTTTTAACTGTGCAAACAGACAGAAAAAAGAGGAAACGTGTGTCGAAGTGATTGTTGTTCCTTTGCTGCAGTTCTCTCTGAGGGAGTGTTTTGTGTTATCACTGCCACAGGAAACGTCTGGCTCGTGAGCTGGAAGGCCAGAGTGATGTGCAGGCTGTGCAGCAGGAGAAAGTGAGGGTGATGGACAGCACCAACCCTCGCGTGATACTCAGAAACTACATTGCCCAGAATGCCATAGAGGCTGCTGAGAATGGGGACTTCTCTGAGGTCAGGTTCTAGTCAATTGCGATTTTTACTGGATAGAAACATAACTGCGTGTTTGTCTGCTGTACGTCTTGTTAGAGAAATACTGACTACTTCCCTAGAAGCTTTCACTGGAGATCAGACTGTACTTCATTTACCCTTAATTCCTTTTTCAGTTTTTCATTTTCAGTGTGGTGACCTGGTCTCACTTCTGCTCTTTGCTGCAGGTCCAGCGTGTCCTCAAGGTTCTGGAGAAGCCTTTCTCTTCACAGCCAGGTCTGGAGCTCCCTGCTTGGGTTGGTGGAGGTGGGACCAGTGCAGTAGGAGAAAGGGATGAAGGAGAGGAGCAAAACCAAGAAGCAACTATGGCCAGAAATCCCGTGCCTTATGACAGCAAGCCCCCTGCTTGGGCCCATGAAATCTGTGTCACATGATCTTCGTAGTAACTTCCTTGACTGTAATCTTTCCTGCCTAAATTAACAGGAGAGTTTAAAGGTGTTTAAAAATATTTTTTTCACATTTTTATAACTCTTCAGCTGCTAGACAACTTTGTTATTTTGGCAGGCAGTTTCAGGGATGTCGGCCTGAGGCACCTCATAGGCAAGCTAGATGGCACAAAACAGACAGGCAGTGTGTTGAGTTTGTTTCCACGAAAAATACAAATTCTATATAACATTTAAAAACTATATGTTTTACTGCTATAATAGCAGGGTTTTTTGTACCCCTTTTTAACATTTGAGTCATTCTTAAATAAGTGGATGAAATTTTATATAAAATTTATAAATGATATTGTGCAGTTTAAGCAGTACATTTACAGAAACGTGGGTCAGATTTTTTTATTCCTGTCTGTTTTGTGTTTCATAAGCTTTTAATGATGACTCAGGCAACAAGTCCTACAGTGGCCTGCCTGGTTCTGACAAACTGTGAGGTGTCACCTTTATGTATACCAAAAATATGTTCGTAGGATAGAGTGAATGTGTAATGATGGTTTCATGTCTGTGGCTAAAACTGTGTTACTGTGTTAGCCACAGCCAACAAACACGCACAATGTAAAGCAGATAAGGTTCCAGTTTTCCTATATTAGAAAGCCTTTTGCAGCTGTCATGACATTCATAGAGCCACGGATGCAATTTACTTTTTTTTTTTTTTGGTTGTCTAGTAACTAAGTTTAGTGAAGGACAAACGAGAACAGGATGTTGCAATTTACTTTACTCGGGTTGTGGCTACACAGAAAGAGGAAGTTATTTGTAGAATGTGCCACAAAAAAACTTTTTTTTGTAGAAAGAGGAAAAGAAATTCACAGCCATTCATAGATTTATATTAACTGTACTGCATACACAACAGCACTACTCATCACATTTTACACCTTTTTGGTGAATATGCATTACGCGAAATGTCCGTTTGAGCTCTTCTAACCTAATCAGTCATCTGAGTACTCAAAAGTCATCCTGTCTTTATTTTCTTACCTGCAGTTCAGTTACAGAAGGAAAGTCTGTGTAACATTTTAATGTTGCCACCGTTTCTTATTCTCTCAAATAATAAATTTCCTCATGTATAAATGGCACACAGAACACGTGACCATGTAACATTTCCAGTTTGGTTTTTTTGATAGGCTTGTTTCCTTGCTCTGTTACCTGGGTGACACATTCAAAGATTTCTAAAGCACAGCAGCTGCCTCCAGGCTTGAGTAATGTTCCTGTTCCAACAGGCCTGAAGCATTTGCTCTTTGTAGGCTACTCCTAGCACAAAGGAATGTTGACTATAGTAATTGTTTTCCAAACTCGCAAGTGACAAAGACAACCGTATTGCGAAGGCAAAAGCACGTTTCACGCTAATTTCTTACTCGTTAAATCAATGAGTGACTCCATCTGTCCTATCATTTGAGGCATTGTCTGCCACTATTTGGACAGAAATACATCATCATGATGAAGATGTTTACTCTGAAAAAATTTTTATTTGGTTTTCAGTCAAGGTTGTAGGTTTTTTCTTTAATTTGTCACTCGTTTGTGTATTTATAAAATAAAGTCATATAGGTTGGTAAGCAGGTTTTACGCATTTAAAGCGCCTCTTTCTTTGGTACGTGCTCGTTTCTCTCACATTGGCTTCTCTTCTTAACCTTTAATTGTAGGCCTACTACAGCAGGACTCGGGAGTGGCTTTTAGCGACCTCAGGGTGCGCCCTGAGTACAGCTGCGCAACGATCGCGGGTGAGCGCATAGGTGGGATCTGGGACAATGAGATCGTAACGCCGGAAGAGTCAAAACAAGTTTAAAAGGGGGCTTGTGCTGTACTGCTTATTGAGTTTTTAATAGATAAGATGACTACGCGAATCAGACCGGGCTATCACCGCCTGGAAATTAACAAAACATCATGGGAAGTACCGGAGCGGTACCGGGATCTGAAGCAGGTGGGGACCGGAGCATACGGGACGGTATGGTAAGTGTAACCTTAAGAAATTGGAAGAAACTATAAGCCGACAGCACGGCTGGTTGATGTGGAGAGGTGAAACAAAGAGAGCGACGGAACAGATGGTGCTTTACAGACGGCTGCACTGTGCCACCGCCAAACAAAAGAAAAAGTATCTGCGCTCCGCTGAACGCATGCTGCTTCACTTCCTGATATGATGGAGACACTTGCAGCAACACTACTTGCGTTCTACATAATCACCCTGACAGCAACAGAGCTTAATTATGAGCAGCACATTTGCGTGTGAAATGGCAAAGCTGAGCCATGTTTAATAAAAGCACGATAGTAAAAAAGCTGCTTTTCAGGCACCTTTGTGCGTCCCGCAGCATGCGGACCCTTTGTTATCAATGATTAACGTCTTGGGCGGACACTGAACTGCTCTGACCGACTGAATACAACTTAATAACACATGAACAACTCCGTTCCAGCCAGAGTTCACTGCCGAGCCACATCAGAGCAAGTAGGTGTTTGCCTGTAAACACAGATTTGGACTAAAGAAGACAATTCCTCAACCGAAGATAAGGAAACAACTTTTCAGTTACACAACCTAACCAGAGCGCAAGGAAGAAAAATACTGCCCATCAAATGAATTTTTCTTGTCTAGATTTCCCCATACAGGAAATAATAGTGGGCTATTTTTAAAATCTGTCTCACGCCAACGCACATGTACAGTGCTGTGCAGATATCCTGAAATCTTTGCTTTCAAGTAGCCAGACTTTCTTTGATATTTTTAAAAGCTCTCCGGCATCAGTTATCCAGGCTTTCTGAAGGTCTTTAAACATTAATAAGACATTGGCTGCTTTTTCACTAACTGTAATTCAATTCCTCGTATCTGAACATTTTCAGAGGATTTTTTTTAAACCCATAATACCGAATCATTCACATGAATCATTTAAGCATAAAAGGAGGCACCAATGTCGAGTGATGAACCACTGTTGTGTAACAGACAACAACGAACCAATTTTAGAGTGTACTTTAAGCCGCTTTGATTCTAGTGGCCCGTCACAAAAACAAATAATTTGTTTCTATTTATTTAGTTAAATCTCATTAAAATGCCAAAGAGAACACCGTTTTTAAGAATGAAATAATATTTTTGCACCAACAAGGTAATTTCCAAAAAGGTATTAAATGGAAACTTGGCCCATGTTGGTTTGGTGAAGAGTGTGCGCTTAAAAAATAAACCGACTGGACAGGTGTAGCACAAAAGAATAAGTGGCCACCTTAAAAAACTGTCCATAACACATGAGCAGTATCTGAAAGTCATGTCCTTAGGAAACTCCAGAAAACCCGTGACACAGGACTTGAGAGATGCATCTGGCACTTCAGTTAATCCATTTACTACTTGCTGAAGCCTCATGGGAAAAGGTCTCAGTGAAAGGATGGCTGTCAAGAAGTAATTCTTAAGGAAAGAAAACAGGGAGGAAGGTCGAAGTATGCCAAACTACACAATGGCAACAGGTCTTACAGAGTGATAAATAAGAATTTTTAAAGTTCTGGTTTAAATTTTCGATATATAAGAAGGAGGTGGAAAGAGGAGTGCAACAGTGAGTGTCTGCAGCTATCTGTAAGACATAGGGGACACTGTCATGGGTTGATGTTCTATCTATATATGATTTTGGAGATCATGTTAAAGTTGATGGAATTATGAATGCAAAAATGATTTGATCCACCATGGTAAAGCATCTGGAAAACACCGGATTGCCAGCGGTTTCAAAAACACTGCTAATGTAGTAAAAGCATACCTGGATAGAAAAACACCCAATAGACAATGGAAAACTATCCGTAATGAATTTGTCCTCCGCAGGGTCTGTTGTCCATAACATTATTGAGGCAGTGTGGGATCCTCTGGACAAAGAGCAAAGAACGAAGAGTTTTGAATGTCCTTCAAGAAGCAGAACTATTCCTGAAGCTTAAAGAAACGACAAGAAAGCCTGTCTAAGAAAATTTAGGTTGTGTTGAAGAATAAAAGTGGTCTTACGAAATATTGACTTTCAAGCTTGTTAGAATTTCACAAATTCACACATTATATTTTCATTTTTATGTCTCGATAAATAATCTATTTTCAATTTTCCTAGCAAAATATATAAAAAGACAGAGTTTTCCCGAAAGCCTTTGCACAACATTGTATTTATATCTCCTACAGCTCTGCAGTAGACTCCAGAACAGGAGCCAAGGTGGCAATCAAGAAGCTCTACAGACCTTTCCAGTCTGACATCTTTGCAAAACGGGCCTACAGGGAGCTGAGGCTTCTCAAACACATGAAACATGAAAATGTGAGCAACAGGATAAACATAAAAAAAAAGTCCAAACTTGTTAGAATAAGCAAACTAATTTCTTTGTAGACACGTGCCTCATGTGAAACTTTGATTTGATGTCATTTCCTTCTGATGCAGGTGATTGGCCTGTTAGATGTGTTTACAGCTGACCTCTCTTTGGACAGATTTCGTGATTTGTAAGTACCCTTTCTGCCTCTCTGACAGAAGCATGGCAATATTACAACTGTAAAAAAAAAACCCTTAAGGTCATTTGTAAAGTTTAAAATCATGATTTTTTGTTATTTTCCAAGTTATCTGGTGATGCCCTTCATGGGGACAGATCTGGGGAAGCTGATGAAGATGCAGAAGCTCTCAGAAGAAAAAATTCAATATTTGGTTTATCAGATGCTTAAAGGGCTTAAGGTGAGGAACTGTGCTTTGATCAGCTGCCAATCCACTGTTACTATATTTAAATATTCAGTTTGTTGTATTCCTTTATTACAGTATATCCATTCTGCTGGTATCATTCACAGGGTAGGCTCTCTTTAATATGTATTTTTCACCATACATATGTGTGATATTTGTGAAAAATATTAAGATAAACAGTTGTTGGTGTTTCTCTTCCTACTATGGTGCGCCGTTGCTTTTCTTTTCATGTCAACATTTGCAGGATCTCAAACCAGGAAATCTCGCTATCAACCAAGACTGCGAGCTCAAGGTACACACGAACACACCCTGATAAAAAAACAATCATGTCTCAATTTTTATCTGTTTTATTTGCGTGCATTGTCAGAACTAAGTTCTGTAGTAACACACTGATAACTGCACGGGATAGAAATTCATTGACCTTTTTAATATTTTTATATGAAGTCCCTACTAGGACTTTAATTTTAATTTTACTTTAATTTTTGTTTGTTTGCAGATTTTGGACTTTGGCTTAGCGAGGCAGGCAGACAGTGAGATGACGGGGTACGTAGTAACTCGCTGGTACAGAGCCCCAGAGGTGATCCTGAACTGGATGCACTACACTCAGACGGGTAATGTAGAGCTCATTGAGGGGCGAAAAAAAAGCACTCTCACTGTGATCTTTTTATCTGTGTGTCAAGTTCAATGTTCCCCATTAGCACCAAATCATTAATAGCACAAAGTGGTTGTTCTACTCACTGTGTGCTTAACTCCTTTTCCTAGACGTTCCTTTGAACAGTGTCTGATACTTGTAGGTGGAGAATATTAGCTGTAGAGAAAACATGGCAAAGAGTTTGTCTAGCTTTAATTTTAAATTAACCCTAAAGTGTGGGATTTTTGCTGCTGGGTCATTCCATTAAAAATCAATGAATCCCTCCTTTTCAGAGTACGTGGGGTGTGTTGAAATTCTGGGCTTTTTATGTCCTCTTATTTTTCCAGTATTTTTTGAGCTCTTTTAACTCCAGGATAGGAGATAGTCCCATTAAATGTTCAAAGGCAAAAGAGCAACAATTCAATTGGTAGGACAGAGAGAGCGCAGCGTCTTTGTACCCTAAATGTTTGATATGTTTTCTGCTAATTTGTTAGGTGAAACTTCGCAAAGCCAATTTTGGGTACATTTTTAGGGACCATATGGGATTGGTGGCTCGTCAAATCAAGTTAAGGTCTTTATGCCTCCATTCTGATGCCAGGCTGGTTCCTTCTGAGTCAAAACATTTTTAATCTTTTTTTTCCACTTTATATTATTTTTAGGGAAGTTAAAATAATTTTATGCTGACTAAGTGAGCACTATAAATGTATACAATATTCAAAAATGTGTGCTTTGCAACTGTGTAACTATCTGAGTTTGGTCATGAGCAAGATGCCCAGTCTCATCTCGATACATCAAAATCTTGTGAAAAAAGGGCTTTTCTATCTGATCATTATGAGGGTGTAAAGCTTAGTCCAGATGAGAATATAAGATAAAGAGTCAACATCCAGCAAGCTTTGTGATTTGATATTTTCACAAATCAAATATGTTACAAGATGAGCTGTTGTTGTAATGGTTTATGTGACAGACCAGGAGCAATGGTTAAAAAACTTGCAGCCAGACCCAGTTTATAACTAACGTTTTCAACAGCGATCACAGCCTGACCCTACGGCCACTCTTTGAACACAGCACATCTCCTCTCAGTTCAGTGTTTTTGACCCAATGTTGTTCATAGCAAACAAAAAAGGCAATATTTAGGATCCAGTAAGACAGACCTGGGATCCTGCTGAAATGACAGCTCTTCTCCAGTCCATGAGCCCAAGCTGAAAATGTTCACGTTATTGAGACGGTCTTCAAGAATGGAAATAGATCTGCAACAACATGAGCAGTATTAGTAGTTAACAGCGGCCCTTTGTGGCTGCTGTCTATGACAGCGGATGGATATACTGATATATATATGAGAAATAGATGTTGGGGTTTTCAAACACAGAAGGATCTATTGTGAATATTCAAAAGCAACTATATTAGAAAATAGTTTTGACACAAGAAAAATTGTGTTAGAAAATGTAGGTAAAAAGAGTACAAGTACATTCATATTACTATCACATCTTTTATTCAAACACCTCCACCACATGACGACACGAGCTATGAAAGTTTATAGAAAATAGACCTTTTTAAGTTTTTTGTGGTTAATTATCAGAAAATAGACAAAACATCCAAGGTAAACATTAAACATACAGATTATAATTTGTAAAAATGTGATATAGCCTATGATCTTGATGCTCAGCTGATTGCAGTGAAAAAAAAAAAAAGAAAGATTTTGGTTTAGTTGGCGTTAGTTTGTAGTTTTTTTTTAGTTTGGAATGTTTTTGCAGTTTTGTCACAGAGTTTAAGTGACCTAAATAATTTATTTTGATTTAAAGTTATTAGGGAATAGAAACGTTGGAACAAATAAGGGCCTTTAAACAGTCTCTGATATTACTCTATGTCTTTGAAGGGC
>VUQR01016879.1:18253-29662 GCA_015108515.1 Hemichromis elongatus
TGTATGTCTTTGAAGGGCCTGTAACTTTTCCCCTCATCGTAAATGTCACAGCACATGGCCGTCCCACTGTTGCTAGGTGCTTGGTCTCAGGGGATCGTCTGATTGTTGTGGTTTTCCCTCTAATTTTGAAGCATCTTTATCTTAAAATGTAAAGTGTCTTGAGGTGAATGTTGTTGTCAATTCCCACTACAAAAAAGAGGTCAGTAAGGTCCTGCTAGCTCTTCAAAGGCGAATTCTGTTTGTGAAATTCTAAATGATACATTTAGAAAGTGTCCAAAACTACCGAGGAATATCTTTTTAAAATGAAAATTCTCTTTATTTTTTAATTTATATTTTCCTGCCATGTCCTACTATATCAAAGTAAGATTTTATGGTGTGTCCATGTTGTCCAGTAGGTGGGGCTGTCTTCACACTTTGTTTTAGATGGATTACTAAATGTGTAGTGTTTTATCAACTCTGCTTTTTATTTTTTCTTTCTCAGTGGACATTTGGTCAGTGGGCTGCATCATGGCCGAGATGCTGCAAGGAAGACCTCTTTTTAAAGGCAGTGACCGTATCCTTTCAGCTTGTTGACCCACAGGCTTTAAACAGTTATAAAACAAAGATGTTGCTTTTGTCTAACCTAATATCTTTTTTATTATACTTATTTTTATTCTTATATGAGCCTTAACCCCTGTTCTTCAGACCTAGATCAGCTGACTGAGATCATGAAGCTCATAGGAACACCGTCACAGGAATTTATATCAAAACTAGACTCTGAGGATGTGAGTTTCAAAAATGTAAAACTTTGTGGTCCTAAAGTTTGTGGTGGTGCTCAGTTGTGCTTAAAACAATGACATTATAGGAACTGGAGGCAGATTTGAGTACTTTGTTGGAGTTTATTAGTACAGTATTCAGTTAATAAACACATTCCTAAAATACAGTTGTTGTCCTCTCTGTCTCCTTTTAGGCAAGATCCTACCTCAAAAGCCTCGGAAAAGTGGAAAAGAAAGACTTTCAGAAGGTTTTTTCCACAAGTAATCCACAAGGTATTACATGCCCAAGCCTTTAATTTGATGTGTTTTCATTTTGGTAAACAAACTCCAAATGGATTTTCTGTTGTCGTCATTCTCACTCAGCCGTGTCAGTGCTGGAGCGAATGTTATTGCTGGATCCAGAAAAACGGGTAACTGCTGCAGAAGCTCTCACGCTGCCTTACTTCACTGAGTTTAGAGACCCAGACGAGGAGACGGAAGCACAGCCGTATGATCACTCACTAGACAATGCAGAGCTGACTTTGGACCAGTGGAAACGTAAGAACGAAGGAGCGCGGGGGAGGGGGGCTAATAGACTAATGGACATCTAAGAAAGAATTGAGGATGTAATTTCAGATGAAAAGAGGCAAAAGGAGGTGGAAAAGTGTGAGCTATGTGTTATTGTTTAATATCCTGCTGTGCTGCTTTCTTTAGGTCACACCTTCACAGAGATCTTGACTTTCAAGCCTGTTGCGCTGGAAGCCAAGGAACCTTCCAAGGAAACCTCACTGTAACGTACAAAGAGCTGACACTGCAACCGGCGACAAACAAACACGTTTTTTTCATGACAATCTCATCTGTAAAAATTTTACCTATTGAATGCAAACTGGCCCTATTCTCCTAAGTACAAGCTGCTGTGGGATTTTTCATGACAGTTAAGTAGACACTTTATTTGTTCTAAAATAATAAATGCTTCAATAAAGTACAAAGTCTCAGCTCAGCTACATTTAAGTGGCTTTATAGTAACACGTGTGCAAGATTTAAGTGCACACTACCCAAAGTGTATAGGTTCAGAAGTGTTTGGACAGATATGCATGAATATTAAACATCTGTGGAGGAGTTAATGAAGCCATTAACCTACAAACATCAGTCGACACTTGTATCATCCCTAGGGGTGCTCTTCTTGGCTACAGCTCAGCCCCATAAGCTGTTAATTGTCATGGGGTCCTCCTGCTTTTAGTCTAATCTTCAGTAAGAGGAATTGAGCTCAGCTGGATTATCAAATCAAGGACAGCCTAGAGAAAAACTTTAAACATTGACAAGGAGACATGTCCACATACTTCCTGGAGAGTATTGCCATGAAGTGGAGCTTTGAAGTGCAAATGATTTTCCAGCCATCACGAAGATTTATTCACCTGTTGTACCTAAGCTTTGACTTTGGCAAATCATCTACCTTTATTATCTCTTTTACTAGTTTATTCATTGTACTGGTCACATGTGACCATTTGCTAGTCCGTCTATTTTGTGTCTCTCCCCAATCAGATCGCTGGTTGTAGATGGATTCAGATCTCACCTCCTAAAAAACACATTCACTACTGATGCAAAGCCATTCGCAACCTCATTGTGACTTAAAGCAGAGACTTGGCATTTTAATGTTGCATTTGTTCATTTATTTCAGATTTGTGCTCAAAGCACAGAACCTGAAGGAAAACAATGAAAACAACACATAGAAATGTCCTAACTGAAAATTTCAGTTTCAGTTAAATTTCCGTCAAAGGGGTACACATATCTCTTTCTAATATTTCTACTGAATCCATGACTATCTATCACCTGGTACAAGGTACAATTTAAGTATTCCCAACTTTGGTGAAGAACTTTAGTATTTTAGAAATAAAAATAGTGAAATTCTTTAAGAATTCTGGAGAAAATCATTGTTTATAAGAGATGTTTGAGTTAATTGTATTTTATTTAAAAGTACAGCTATTAACAAATGGTTGTAATTTATGTTAATATGCTATTTTGCAACTTCCGTATCTTTTACAACGTGTCCTGAAGTGTGTGCATGTGTCTGTATATGTGTGTATGTGCACTGTGGTTCATGTGAAATCCCTCAGCAGGGTATCCACAAACATTCACATTTTAATTTCCAAACCAAAGGTTTCTGATTGTACCGACTTTGTAAAGGTTGCAAAACACACCTTCTCTAGTTATATGTGAACAAATGTTTCCAGCGACACTCGTGCAGTTTTTATATTAAAGATTCTCTTTGAAAATGTCTTGCTTTGTTTTTTCTTCCTAGCAGATGTTCTGTTTAAACAGTTGATCGTATAAAGAACCTTAAGTTACGTTTGATGTTAGTGTTCTCACTTTTAGGCCAAACAATGAAAACAACTTATAATGAACAAAATGGAAGGAATAATCAATATAAGGTTGGACTGTGCTTCTGTTTTTAGTAGTTGGATATGTACGTGTAAAAGCAACATACCCATGTCTTTAACAAACATACAATTTAACACTAGGGGGCAGCATTTAAACAAGCAACAACAAGGTTGTACTGAAAACTGTGACGTGGGTTGACCCATCTTGTAGGTCTAGATTGAAATAGTTTTACAAAAGACTAAGTTTGTTTTTTCTTTTTCTTTAAGCTTTACCAACAGGTCAAACCTTTGATTTTGAGACAAATACTTGAAAACTAATGGCATTTCCATCAGCCTATACACCATGTTTAATGGCAATAAGCAAATGTTATTATGCTCAACACTGATAAACTAAATAGTCCAGCTGGCAAACATCAGCATGTTGCCATTGTCAAAGTGAGCATGAGATCACACTGTTTTTAGACTTTTAATCTCTGAGGCCAGACTTGTTATTTTATTCTTAATGATCAAACAGGTCAAAGATAAATTGTCATGGTAGTATCACAGTGAATTATGATACTTTAGTTAACACTGACAACTTTGTACTGAATATGATAGATGAGCTCGAGAAACAAATGTTTTAGCATTCTTGCAGAATGCATCTTTGCCTTTAGATTCTGCTCATTCCTCAACCCTCTGCTGGGGAGTGTTGAATTTGACAGGCTAGTGAACTCCAGATCCTTGACTCTGAAGGGTGACTCTCCAGAGGACAAGCTTCCTTCCTGGGTCTGAGCTTCTCCCAACCAAACCCTGGATGTCCTCGCACACGAGGTTGGGGTGATGCTGAATAGTTCACTGAGAAGTGATAGAGTTCTGTTCCCACTGCAGACAGGATGCAGAGGGGAGAGTACTCTCCAACACAGCAGCACACGGATAGATTACCTCTCTTGTTTGTTAATCCTGTAGTTTATTTTCAGCGTGCTTGATTCCAGCGCCATATTTCCAAAAACACACGTGTATGGACTTCATATGTGTGCACACGTACTGACAGATACAACTGGCATGCACAGTTGGATGCACATCTCACACGCTCATTTATTCACATCAGACTGCCACTGACTCAAGAGGGAGCACGTGTGGAATGACAGCAATGCCCAAACACTCATCTGACCCAGGTCACTCTCCTTTCTTGAAAGGGAATGTCATAAATTATAACTCTGTTTATTTTATGTGTCTGGGGGAGGTACATCACCATGAATCTCAGCATGGTGAGAGGATTAACATTGTCTTTGCTGGGGTACTTTGTAGTTCACTCGTCCCTAGAGTTCATTTTAGTTTGTGTGCATGAAAAATTGTCCTTTGAGCGTAGGAATTCTACAGTTTGCATCATTTGTCCCAGAGCAGAAACTCAGACAGCTAAAGATTTAATAAATAAGAGCCAGTGCTGTCACCACAAGAATGAAATCAGTTCTTTATAGCCATCCAAGTTCATCAGGTTTTATTGAAATGTACCACAGTGACAGAATACCATCAGTGACAGTGTTTATTCTCCACATAATCTGAGTTGTCATGTCCTTGCTGGAGATAAAATAAACAGATTCAAGGGCTCAGCAGCGATAAATTGATTGCCGTTTTACCAGGAGCTGAAGTGAAAGTCTGCCAGCTTGCTGAATGTCCTTGTCATTGTCTGTTTGAGGGCTTTTACACTGATATTTTATTTTTTAAATAGCGGGGTATTTGTGTACATGATGTTCACCATGCAGCTATTTTCTTGGTTCCATGTGTCATTTTGGATCTGTGTGGCTATTCACTGGCATAAAGAGAGCAGCAATAAAACATTTTCTTTTACATGTACTTTCTGATAAATGGCTGTTCTGGATGACAGCATGAACACTTTCAGCACATATCCCTGCAACTACCAGCAAGAAGCAGGTGGATATTTTTGTAAGCTTGCTCATATTGAAGTGGATCCAATAATACTTTCCAAATTTGAAAGGGAGAGGAAATTATCTGTAATCATTTCCGAAACTTTGCACGTTAATATGTTTTCTGTTTGTTTGCTTTAGCAAATTAATACTTTCTAGCTTCAGTGTTATTTCATTTGTGTATCTGTGTTTGTGTGTGTGTGTCCACATCTCAGTGTGTATGAGTGGAGGTCAAGCTCACTGAACCCTGATAATAGTGAGTCACGCAATTGGCCGAGATGAGAGCTTTCTGCCTAACTACGTCACCCCCATCCTCTTAGACATTCTCCAATCTTTTCATTAATGATCATTGTAATACAGAAGCAAACAAGTCCACGGGATCCTTCAGGAGGAGAGCAGGACCTGCTGCACACAGTATAAAGGAAATTCCAGAGGCTCACATGGAACCACTGTTAATACTGTGGGGAGATACTCCAACTCACTGAACCCACCAGGATGTGGGTGGGTTGAAAAAGGACATAGGGAAGAGGAAAGGATTGGAACAAAGGGAAGAGTAAAGAGATGTGAAATTAGAAAAGAAAGATAGGCCACTCTGGATGAAAGTAAAGGAAGAGCAGATGAAGAAAAAGACTGCAGGAGATACAGAGGGCCCGAGGGAGAGGGCACTTTAGTTTACATTAGCTCATTCATTAGCCATCTACAGCTTGTTTGAAGACTTCTGTGGAATATACACAATGTTAAGAGCGCCTGCAACAGGTTGCATTCTCTCTCTGAGAATAACTCAGTTTCCATATGTGATGTGTTGACGTATGGTCTGTGATGTGTCATGTTGAAGACTGATGGGAGTCAGCCACTGAATAAGACGAATCATTGTAGTTTTAAATAGAGGCCGATGTGTTGACCACAGCTTGCTTTAGAAATTTGCAGTATGTGCAACGAGTATATATAGAACCGTCTATATCTTACTGGCGGGAGTTGTGATATTATGTAATTAAAGGTAGGAGTGTTTCTGCAGTGGGTGCTATTAGGAAGCTTCTCCTGGATTCTCCTGTCAACAAGCTCTTTGTGAACACCGTCTACGCACTTAACTAAACCACCTCACTTTAACAACTCTCTTAGTTATGTACAATAAATAATATGACTCTTTCTAAAGGTAAAGGTCAGGCACTGAAACAAATAGCTGCGAAGATACAGGAAATGGAATGTAAATTGTAATGTACAGTTCTTTGTGATTAGAGTTAAATTATGTAAATGCGGGTGTCCAAATTAACAGACAACTCCTGCAGATTTTTTAAAGTATAGCACAGGTGTAGTACAAGTATAGTACAATGATTTACTTTAGCAAGTGTAAAGACTCAGGGAAACGTAGATGTTGAATTGGAAATCATTCATTTAGAAGTGCTATAATTCAGTTATTTTTTTTTAGATTTATTGTTGTGGATGTGTAGTGTGGTTAATAGTGTTTGCGTATAAGCTTTAGCTGCTGCTCTTAAGATTTCCATAATCGTTATTTATGTCTGGCCATTGGTCTTTGTTAGGGTAAACATGAAAATTTGATCTTTATCTAATTTTATTTAACCATTCCTGTACCTGTGTGGTGCAATGAGGACAGAAAGTGTGACAAAGCTGAATTCAGAGTACAGCTGAGGACATGCGTTACACTTTACTGTAATCACGGCAACACAACAGCTGACAGTATTACATTGTAATCATGAACTGAAAATGAAGTTATATTCAAAACTATTTCTTATGTGCTGCATTTTTTCATTTAGCGGTTGTCATTAACTTTCGTGAGATGTGTTTCACTTTATTAGAAATATACAATGTAACAGACTGAGTTCAGCAAGCCTCTAAAACTCACTGTTCTTTTCATTATCAAACTCTTGCCATCCCCCCTGCAGGCTTGAAAGGCAGCTGTTAAAAGTTTGTAGTTTCCTCGCTGCAGCTTGAAGTCATTCAGTTAAAACGGATTCCTATGGTGACAAGTTTTCACGATGGAAAAAAAAAAAAGGAATCAAAAGACCCACAGGAATTCCAACATGTCGAACACGTTCCACTCTTCTGTCTATACGCTGTCTATTCTCCATGCACTCAGTTTGTGGTATCAATAAAGTTTATCTTATCTAAAGGAAAACCAGAAGCTTTTTGTTTGCGTCTTTATGTGTGTGCATTTATATGCTTAGGATGCCATGAAAATGAGGATGCTATGAGATGCAAAATAAGGACTACTTCTATGTAAGTTTGACAAAAATCAAAACCTTTTTTTAGATTTTATGGCCAAGTGTGCACGAGGAGTCAGAAGTGACCTTAACAATCACTTTTTTGGGGGGTCAAGACAACAATTTGGATAAAAAGCTCAGATGTGAGAGGTCACAGTATATCATATGACCCGTGATTTTAAGAGAGCTGCTTCTGTGACAGGGTGAGTGTTTGATGGAACTTGAAATATCCAGAAGTAGAAAATAAAAACAGTTCGAGTTGGTTGTTTTAAAGTTCTTACTTCTCATGCTTATATAAATGGGTGTCATAGTATAAAACCCACTATCACTGCATATTACATTGCAAGTACTTGTTTTAATACGAGGTTGCTTTAAACTGTGTTTCCTCTGAAAAAAAAAGGCAAATTGTTTGTCTCTTGTATGAACGTGAAGGTTGAAAAATAACCGTGTTATTGACAGTAGTGGATAAAAAATGTATCCACAGAAGTCAAATCCCTTGAACTTTGTTATATTAACCATCAAAATCTTCACAATCTGCCCAGCTTGATGTGCTTAGAGCTGATAATTGCTTTCAGTTGTACGTTGTACTTACTGGAAGAGCTAAAACTTCACATTTTTTCCTTACTAAAACCCATCCATGCTGAATAAAGGAGACTCTCTCCAAAACACACGCACCGGTGGTATGGCAGAGAACAAAACAAGCCTCCTTTTTTCCAAACGGGGGACTGATGGTAGTGGTGAGGAATGTCAGCATCTGTGTTGAGGATATTTTCTGTTTTATGGCTGTTTTCTCGGAGATGCCAGTGAGTGCTGTGGTGAGAGCCCTGGGACTGGGCTACAGCCCCAGTCTCTCTGCCTCATGTCTGTCCACGTGGGCAGGAGATACCAAACCAGACATAGTTTTTAAATCTAGTCACCGCAAGTTAATAAAAAGACAGTATGACTTTGTTTTCTTTTTGTTACCCTTGGTTTCTTTCTGTTCCTACATTCATGTTTATGACTTGGCTCTCTGCTCTTATGACATAATGCGGAGTATCTGGTTGCTCTATAAATACCCACATGTTTTCCTACTGTATAACAAGTATTCAGGATATTATTACAAGACACAGCACTGATCATGTAATTGCTTTGTAACCAAACTTTACTGACATGCCCTCAAGAGAGTGGCAGTGGTTAAAAAAAAAAAGAGGCACAACTGATCAAAATAAACTGCTCATATTGGCAAAGTCCAAATTTTCCTCTCCAGGGTCAGACTGTCTGCTGACATGGGCTGCAGTTTTTGGCTCGACGTGGCCATGTTTGACAATAAGGTGGAGTGGATCTCCTATGTTTAAAAAATGAATAACAATATTAAAGCTGACAAACAAGAGAGGAAGTTGTGTGTGTGGCACATGTGCTGGGTTATAGATTGACAGGATGTTTATCAGGAATCATGTGGGTTGACCCCAGTCCCTCATTGTCACTTCACAGAAGACCAGTGATAAGGTGGCTAACATACAGTCATGTGAAAACCAAAGTTTTCACCCAACTCTATGCTGTACTGTGGAAAAGTAAGTACATGCTTCCATAGTGATAAAAAGAGGCTTAATAGCAGCCGGATGCTGCTAATAAGCTGACCACCTCAATGAGAGCAAATATTTTGACCATTTGCTAGTCTGGAGCATTCAGGTGAGTGAATGTCTGAGCAAATTCGTCCAATGATCAATACATGCAATGCTCAGAGAAAAGGCAAAATACCCAAGGGCTGTACAGGCCTCAGCTAGCATGTTAAATGTTAAAGTTCATGACAGCAAAATTTAAAAAAGACTGAACAAAAATGGTTTCTGGAATGGCTGCTAAGACAAAGCCCCTTCTTTCTACAAAGAACATAGCAGCACGGCTTAGGTTTGCAAAGTTGCATTCAAAAAAACACAAAATTTCTAGAAGATGCCCTTTGAACTGACACTGCCAAAGTGGTGATTTTTGGCCATAATGCACAGTGCCATGCTTTGCACAAAAAACAAATATAGTATAATAGCACAAATACTTCATACCAAATATCAAGAGGTGGGTGTATGATGATTTGGGTTTGTTTTGCAACCACAGGACCTGGGCACCTTGTAGTCACTGAGTCAACCACAAATTCCTCTGTATACTAAAGTATTTTAGAGTCAAATGTGAGGCCATCTGAAGCTGAAGCATGGCCCAAATTATCAAACTGGACAGTAATCTCAAGCATACCATCAAATTTACAACAGAATGACTAAAAAAAGAGAAGAATCATGATGTGAAAATGGCACAGTCAAAGTCCAGTCCTCAATACAACTGAAATGACGTGACTGAACCCTCAGAGTGTTGTCATGTAATGGACTGCTAATGCAAACCTCAATGAACTGAATCAGCACCGTAAAGAAGACTGAGCCAGGATTCCTACACAATGATTTGTGAGACTCATCAGGTCATAGAGTTTTACAAATAACAATTACTTCAAGTGATTGCTGCTAAAGGTGGTTCTGCACACTACTAAATCACTTAGTGAACTTACCTGTTCACAAGAGTGCACGCCATGTTAATACTTTCTTTTTCACATGAACTGTCACTGACTGTCAGGGTGTATGTAGCCAAATGTCTGACTAACCAAATACTGAGTCCCCTGAATATTCAGGGACTATTTTGTGTCTACAAGCTGGTATGATGTTGAGAAAACGAGTTATCTTCTGACTATCAAACTCATGCCGCCATGTTGGTTTGTAAAGGTTTCAGGAGCTCAGTTAAAAATGGAGGTATTTACTCATTATTTGTATTTTCTTGTTCGATTTGAATCCATTTTAACATAAGATAAAATGATCTTGTCATGCTTGTGAATTTTGAGTCCCATATCTTTGTCAGCTTAGCTCAGTAAAAAGTGTAAGCTTGCTTATTTAAACCTGCAAGAAACACCTGGCTTGTGTTTAAAATCATTAGTAGCTTAGCAGATGTTATCCACTCAGCCCGTCAAATGGCAGCAAATCAATGCATTTTGGCATTTAGACATGGGCTAGATTACCTGCTGAAGTTCGGACTGAGCATTGGAAGGGAGTGGAAAGGTGATATTTCATGGTTGTTGGTGCAAAACACACTAATCTGAGTATATCAGAAAACGATGTTTTACTTCCCATCTTTGGGGGTTACAGAGAATGGTCCCAAAAGAGAAAATATTTAGTGAACAGCAGTTATCTAGGTTAAAATGCCTTGCTGGTGTTAGAGGTCAAAGGAGAATGACCAGACTGCTTCCAGCTAGGAAGGAAACAGTAACTCAACAAAGGTATGCAGAGAGCATCTCTAATTGCACAACCTTGAAGCAGATGGACTGCAGCAGCATTTGACCACACCTCACCATCCATGTCAGCTAAGAACAATGAACTGAAAGGTTTTCTGGTCAAATGAGAATTTGCTGTAAACATAAAATCACGGACCTTTTCAACCTGTTTCTAAATCTCTTTCTAAAATCCACTCCTTGGCCTTTTACACATTGCAAAATGTTGACTATTTTATTGGATTTACTTATATCGTTATTGTATTTTTTATTGTATGGCTAATGTTCTTCTCTTGTTTTTAGTCATTTAATTATTTCATTTATTCTATGCCTCATTTTGCACCATATGTCTTTAATTTATTCTTCTTTGCAACACTTTTGGTCCATTATTGTTGTTTTAATGTACTTTACAAATAAAGCTGGCATGGTATGGTATCTATTCTGCTTTGCATCAGTAGGCAGGATGGGTTCAGGCTGGTGGTGTGTAATAGTGTAATGGTGTAATATTCTCTTGCACACTCTTGGCCCTTTAGTAACAGTATTGTTCCCACCCATAACCACAGTGTACAAACCTTGTGATGGCCTCTGCCAACAGGATAACATGCCACAAAGATAAGATCAAACTGGTTTCTTGAATATGACAGTGAGTTCACTGTGCAGAATATGCATCAGCAGTCACCAGTCATGGACGCGCAACTGTCATATCCTTGCAACTTTTTTGAGTTAACATAGAGCTAAAGTCTATATTTTGTTTCTATTATGGTTCAGTTTGAAACGTGTTTTCACACCTTTCCTCTAGTTTTAGCCAACTATATATATATATGCCCGCAGCATTTCACTACATGTTGTACTCTGTATGATTGTGTATGTGACAAATAAAGGTTGTTTGTTTGTTGTTTA
>VUQR01016880.1:2500-41733 GCA_015108515.1 Hemichromis elongatus
AAGTCCTGGATTGCATCTACATCTATCTTAAAGGAACGCACATTTTTTAAGGAGTTTGGCCCATTGGTTAAATTTACCCGATCGTTTACTGATGCAGTATGGGAGCACCGTTAATAAAATGTAATTAACAACACTTTAAACTATGTCTAAAAATGATCCTGATGTCTCTGATTACAAAAAACATCTAATAAAATCATATATTTTGAACCTTCAAATATTCCTGTTGAACAGGATATGAAGCTAGCTTATGAAGTGTACTGGTGATTGTATTTGGTGGCTCCACACTATATCCCGTTTTGATCCTGGGAGGAGACTCAAATCAAACACAGAGCTATCTGCTGTGGTGACCCCTGTGAATAAGGGAGCAGCTGAAAGTAGCCCACTGATTTAATTTAATTTGATATAAATGTTTAGGTAAGCTAACCAAGGGGTCAGTTTTCCTAATGGGACAAGGTTTCCATTAAGATGGATCCATTTTTTTACTTACTCATTAGCTTTCTTAGCTGTTAAAGAGTCACTAGTGTGAAATTAGTCGTAAAGAGGGAAACAGTGCTGCATGACAATGCTTGCGATCGCTTTGGTTGCAAGCAGATTGTGTGTCTGCAAATACAAACTATTCTCTAAACAGCAGCGATATGTGCAAACTGGAAACGGGGGCCGTTCACCTTTAAAGTGAAAGTTATGCCGAGTGACGAGTGTCAGTGCAGTGCTGAGGCACAACTTTCACAATCCCCGTTTTCTTTTTCAAACGTTTAATGAAGCTTTTTCAAGTTTCGTTACAGATTGCTGAACAAATTGTACGTGTTTGCAGACAATTTGGCATCTTCCACACAAACTGTTTGCCACAAATGGGGAGGTTTTTGGTGCAGCACCATCTTTGCAGCTGATTTTACGTAGCGACATCCAGCAGCCTTCAGTAACCACTTGCCACCCGGTTTGGGAATTTAGATTTTTCCTAGTCAACAGAGGTTACTGAGGGGTCACCGACAGACTGGTTTGTAGGCCGTGTGACTGAGTCCTAAGATGTCCATGCTGTGTATAGAGCTCTTTGTGTTTTCCATCTTCTCTCAACGCCAATAGTGTTGCAGAATCTACTGTGTGTAGCGTGTGAGCAGGTCCTGTAGTCGCTCTTAAGGAGGAACTCTGTCACCTCATTTACCAGCTTAGATGGCCTCTGTGTGTGTGTGTGTGTGTTTCTGGTTGGCGTTTCAGTATCATGAGGTTGCCTTACATTTGAAACTTCACGCCCACCATGCTTTTGCCTCACCTACTTTGATTTCCAAGCGCCGCTGATCATTTCGGTGCAGATGATCCAAGTCCGAGTCTCACCTCTCGTCACTGTCTGTGTTCGCTAGATTGACTGTTATGACCACAACAACAGTGGCGATCACGACTTCATTGGAACATTTCAGACCTCACTCAGTCAAATCCAGCAGGCAACACAAACATTTGCGGTGAGTTCGTGTGTGTGTGTGTGTGCGTGTTTGCCAGTTTGGACATTTTGCTTAAGCATAAACAGAATGGAAGAACTTACCTCCTGATGTCGGTGTGGTGTGTTTGTCTTCTTCTAAGGCGGAATTTGAGTGCATCAACAGCAAAAAGAAAGAGAAGAAGAAAGGATATAAAAACTCTGGCATCATCATCATAAAAAAAAGCAAGGTACCGTGGTTTTAGATGTTTTATTAAGATGTGTATTTGATATGTTTTCTAATGTTTTTTTAGAGATATCATTAGCCCTGTTGTTTATCTGCTGGAGCACAAAAACAGCATTGTGTACCCATAATAGATGAGTACTACTGCACAGTAACTCCTGTGGTATTTACAGATAGTGAGGGAGTACACGTTTCTGGATTACATAATGGGAGGCTGTCAGATTAACTTCACTGTGAGTTTCACATATATTTTTTAATCCTAATGCTTCCAGTTATCATTTAGAGACACACCTGAAATATTTAACTGACGTTGACATTTTATGATTCATTCATAATTACTGCATATATTGAAAATGCAACACATCCCTCTGGGGGGCGGCGCAGATCGCAATTGACTTCACAGGCTCCAATGGGGATCCCAAATTCCCTCAGTCACTCCACTACATCAACCCTCAGGGCTACAATGAGTACCTGGCCGCCATCTGGGCAGTTGGTAACGTCATACAGGACTACGACAGGTAAATAGATACATAAAGGATAATGTGGGTGCAGAAAGTGTATGCTATGCTGCTGTCTGTTTTCCTTCATTGAGAAAACCACCGTAAAGTTTTCTATTCTGTGTACTTCATCAGTTCATCTACAGTCATTTCTATGCAATCTAACGTCATTTGTAAGTCTTAATATGCACCTCACTTTTGGCAAACTCATAATCATTCTTACAAGCCTTGACAGACCTAATATATCACAGTACTAGTTGCCCACATTCAACAGGTTTTAAATAACGAGGTCAGTGTGTGGGCATGTAATCCCTTGTGATTCAAAAGCTCCAGCTTCAGACGGTTTTACCCGTGGCTCTGTCTGTGAACACTACCATCTCAGCACAGAAACCCACCTTCATCCTGTTCAAACCTCCAGTTAATGAGAGAGTCAGGAGAAAGGTGGCTCCAACAGAGGGAAGGGGGCTAAAAGAGCATGCAGCAAAGCTGGCCTGTGGTGAATATGGTGCTGGGAATGAATATAATACATCCCTGCTCTCATATTACAATAATAGTAGCAGCAAAATACTAATAATCTGACCAGTACTTATCTGTTATTTTAAGCATCCATTCCTAATGCATGGATGAACAACCGAATTCCCAGCAAACCACTTAATGCAGCATGTCAGCTGATGGGCATTAAGCCAGAGCAGCAGCTTATCATACTGACATTCACTAGTTGTCTTGCACTACTAGAAAATAAATGATTAATAAAGTGAAAACAAAACAGTGTGAGAAGCAAGGCTGAGGTGTCGTGTTTAAATAGAACCACGAAGAACATTAATGGAAAGAAGTCTAACAAAAAGACTTCATTTTAAATGTTCACTGGTCTTTACAAACTGACATTAACGGTGACACATATTTTTTTATTGCTTCCTTTTGCACAGTGATAAGATGTTCCCTGCTTTTGGTTTTGGAGCACAGATTCCTCCTGCATGGCAGGTGATTGTTGTACTTTTAATGTTTGTGTACCTCTGACACACGACAGAAAGATTGTTTGTGTTGTAGATCAGTGTAAGCCATTGCAGATACGATAATTTGGTATCTGGGTTGTTTTTTGTGTGCAGGTCAGCCACGAGTTTGCCATCAACTTCAACCCATCCAATCCATTTTGTGCAGGTAATAACAGACTGGATGTAATGCGTGGTTTGTTTCACACTGCCATGTGTTTGTATTAACATTAGGAGTTATTAAGCACCGTGGAAGTGAGTGTCCGTTCACATTTGCCAGTGTACAGAACAGCTGCAACAAGGGAAAAAAAATTTTTTTGCACTTTTGTAGATAAATAAGAGATATTTTAATTTTAACAGATTGACTGCAGGAGTGAATGTGAGTGCGAATGGTTGTCTGTCTTTGTGTGTCAGCCCTGTCCAGGGTGTACCCCGCCTCTCGCCCTATGACAGCTGAGCTAGGCTCCAGCACCCCCCGCAACCCTGAAAAGGATAAGCGGAAGCGAATGGAATGGAATGCATAAATAAAATTGGATTTATTTATGCATCTTGTTTTTCTCATAAATGAATTTCTATGTTGCGACCTACTTCTTAATAAACATGGACATACCTTTGAGTGTAAAATTCAATTCAATACAGTTGTATTTATACAATGCCAAATAACAACAACAGTCGCCTTAAGGTGCGTTATATAGTAAAGTAAAGACCCTACAGTGTTAGAGAGAAGGGTCCAACAATCAGATGACCCTCTTTTGAGTAAGCACTTGGTGACAGTGGGAAGGAAAAACGCCCTTTTGACAGGAAGATTGCTCCAGCAGATACAGGCTCAGGTAGTGGTAGCAAGCTGCCCTGAGCAGATTTTGCTGAGGGGAAGAAGACAAGACAAAAGCACGCTGTGGATGAGAGCTAGAGATAAATATATAACTATTGATTAAATGCAGAGTGGTGAATTAATACATGGAGAGTCTAAAGAGGTGGGTGAAGAAGGAACACAGTGCATCATGGGAAGCCCCCAGCAGCCTGTTGCAGTGTAACTAAAGGAGGATTCAGATTCATCTGATCCAGCTGTAACTTTATCAAAAGAGATCATTTTAAGGTTAATTTTAAAAGAAGAGAGGTTTTCTGTCTCCTGAATCCAAACTAGGAGGCTCTGCCTCCCATTCTCTTTTTAAATATCCTAGAACAGACTACAGTAAACCTGCAGTCTGAGAGCAACTTGCTCTAGTGCGGTAATACAGTACATTCCATCAACCCTGATGTAACTGTGACCCACGATGTCATGATGTTTGTGTGTGTGTTTCAGGTGTAGAGGGTGTGGTTGCTGCCTACCAGCAGTGTCTGCCCCAAGTAAAGCTTTACGGCCCAACAAACTTTTCCCCAATCATCAACCACGTCGCCCATTTTGGAAGACAAGCCTTGGAGCAACAAACTGCATCTGTGAGTTACAGAAAGTTTGGAATCAATCGAAGCAGTCCTAATCTGAACTGACTCTTCCACTCTGCTGCTTTTTTGTTCCCGTTGTCCTGATGATTCACAGCAATACTTTGTTCTCCTAATCATCACTGATGGAGTAATTACGGACATGGACGAGACGCGCAACGCCATCGTCAACGCTTCTCGGCTGCCCATGTCTATCATCATCGTCGGGGTCGGAGGGGCGGACTTCGGTGCCATGGAGTTCCTGGATGGAGACGATGGAGTTTTGCGTTCGACAACAGGAGAGAGCGCCATGCGGGACATCGTGCAGTTTGTTCCATTCCGGAAGTTCCAAAATGTAAGCCATGGTAACATTTAAAGCGCACTCTTTGTCCAGATGCACCACCAGCAACAACATTTGAATGTTTGCACATCTTATTTCAGGCAAGCAGCGCAGCCCTTGCACAAAGTGTACTGGCAGAGTTGCCTGACCAACTGGCCTCCTTCTTCAAGTTATTTGACCTGAGGCCCCCCACTGAGCCGAGTCTTACCTAAAATGTGCAGGAGTACATCAAACAGCACGCTGATCCCGTGTCCCTCATCCTCCCTTCATTTGATCCACAGCAATCAGGATTTATTAATATCATAGTGACCTTGGTTTTTCAGGGTTATGTCGTGCCTTGATTGTTCACAGTACGTGGTGCATTTAGTCATCATATACTGTAGGTTTGTATGAGAACAAAACAGTAGCTTAGCGATGCACGATTCTGTCGAAGCCATGTTTCTAGCATTTCTGTCTGAGGTGAGGCTCTGGCTTTATTGGCTGTCAGAACATGTGACTGAATTAAAGTTTAAACACCTCTGAGGCGCTATGCTCAAATGACAGCTGCAGCTTACCTCTGCAACCTCCCTGCTTTCTTTTCTAACTGCACGTGTCTGTGTGTGTGATTGGCAGACTTTCACTGTTGCTCTGTCTCCCCTTTGTCTCAGTGTCCTAAAGAATTGCTTGCTCAGAGCGTCTTGGCTGAGGTCCCAGGTCAGGTGACTGGCTTCTTCAACACCATGAATTTGAAGCCACCTGAGAGCTGCACACCCACTTCTGACCTCTCAGCATCCGCACCCCCGCTTCAGTGATTGATTTTGAAAAATATCTTTCCTTCTTAATGTCTTACCTACAAATGTCTCGTGATTCCTTGCCAGGAATTTTTTAGAAAACCTTCCTGCAGCTACAGGGTAAAGCCATACTGCATTAACATTATCAGAGATTTCCTAATATATGCTAATATGTGGAAATTTATGTCAGTTAAGTGCCAGATATACATGTTGCTTATATTTTATTACCTTTTTTTTAAAGAATTTATTGTAACTGTGTTGTATTGGGTGAGTTGAGACAGCCATCATGACTGTTAGTCACATGACAGGGTCTGGAGTATTTAATTGGGTACTCCAACTTTGTGCTTATATCATCTCCTCTGTATTACAGACATCATTTCTTTGGTTTTCACCTTTTCAGGTTGTAATGGGAAGTATATGTTTCAATTTAAAGTTTCCCAGCAGATTTCAGGTGTGCCGCAGTAACTTTTACAAAATGAATCCATAAAAATTCAATAAAACCCTTGTTGTTCTCTTTTTATATACGTTTAGTTTTTTTACAGTCATGTGATTTTGATTTAAAATAGGTGCTTGCATGTCTTAAACACAAAGAATCAAAGTGGTTGTTTGAGAAAATCCTTTTTTATGCAATCTACTTGTTTGATTTTTACTTTGTCTTAAGAGGAAGTAGCAAAAAATTTCACTTCACCATTTATGAAATCACCCGATACGTTTCCCTCGGTGTATGTGTAAATTCATTTGTTGATATTTGGAGCTGTTTACACTGATGACTGTGGCGCTGCCTTATGCACTATACTTGTCTTTGTCATGAACACTAACTTTGTCAGTATTTGACTTTGTTATGAAACACAGTGGAAGGAAAAATATGATATGTTATCGTTCTGCTTTCCATGTTAAAAAAAATATTGCAACAGGCAGTGTTGCATGTTGTTATTTGTGTCTGTGTGGAATCCATTTCAAAAAATATTTCTGAGCTTTCCAGGTGAGATTTAAACTCAACTGGTGCAACCTAAAGCAAAAACTCTTCACTGTCAGTTTTGGTATAAATCTATATTAAAAAAAAAAAATTGGTGTTCTGTTTTTTATTCGCTGCTATTTATATTCCTTAATATTCTATTTTATTTAATCTTTTTATATATTTTTGCAGGTAATAACATATAAGTAACAGTAATAAATATATATAAATATTGAAGTGTGTCTTGTATGCTTTTATTTTTCAGCAATACCTACAAAGTAAATCATTAGATACAGTGACAGGATGAAATGTCATGACTGCAAACTTGGAAAAACTGAACTAGACATAGCAATGATATTTTAAGGCAACATCATTTTCAAAAGTCTAGAGGCAGATATGAGTCAAAGACGTGATAATGCTGTTGGCCTTGAGTAATGTTATTTTTCATTAACATGACCCTAGGTGGCCCTGTTGCTTTGCTACATGTAAAAAACCTTCTAGGTAGATTGTCTGCGGTAATGAGAATGCTGGAGGAGATTTCAGAGCAGACTAATCCACAAAGAGCTGTAGATGCAAGAGGATTTCACTCTCAGATTGACTTCATGGGATTCCTTGTGGTCTTCATAAAAGTTCTACGTGGAACAAAGATTTTATCTGAGTAGCTCCACTCAATAAATGTGGACCTGTACAGAGCAGCCGCCCTTACCGAAGCCCTCAGACGGACTTTAGAAGACTGCCTCAAGGAGGAGAGCTTTGATGAGCTGTGGAGTATAGTCACTGAAACATGCAACAGTTGCAATATTTTTACTATTGCCATATCACAAAGACCAAAACAAACATCTAGCAGACTGTCTGATAGTTTTGGAACATCTACATTTGGACAGTAAAAAAATGTCAGGAGCAAAGATGCCTTTAAGATCTCTATATTCCTTCCCATTATAGATAGGTGAGATGGAGAAATGCTTCTAAGACTCTAGCTGTAAGATGATGGATATACAACATTAAACCCATCAAACAAGTCTTTTAGTAGCTGACTCATATAACTCTGATTTGCAAGACTTAAAAACTGAAATATGCATTGCAATATCACATCTTGAAAGAAACAAAGCAAGTGGCAAAGATTGCCCATCCAGTCTGACTGAGTTTGTGACATTCCTGGAACCTTTGAAGGAGGTCTTCTTGGAATTATTTCGCTTGTGCAAGATTGCTATTGTTTTGCCAGTGAGTACTGCAGGGTGTGAGCTTGTAAAAAAAACACCTGCGCTCAAACTATGGCAGGTAATACTCTGAGGAATCTAGCTATCCTTAGCATAGAGAAGCAGCATGCAGAAGCAATAGATTTGGATGTCTTTGTGACATGTTTTAGCACAACAATCATCACCTTAAACTCTCCTAAAAGTGATGGCTGAAATCTGTCTTGTACAGTAATTTAAATCATCTTTCTTTCTTTTTTATACTTATTTAATTATATATTTTTTTGTTTTTATTTTTTATTTTATTTTGGGGACTATTTTTTTGTGAAATTGTCTCTGTTTCCTTAGAAGAGCTAATGATGTGCTAAATATTTTAAAAGTATTTTAGTGGATATTTTGTTGACTCCATTTACATATAGTGGATTTTACTACTGGACTTTAATACTTCACTAAAGATGTGCCACCCTGACAGACCTCTTGCCCCTCCTTTGCCACCCCCAGTGTAATTTTTTTTGATCCACCACTGCTTAAGTAAAAAGTGTTCGTAGGTTTTTATTATTTAGCAAAACCAAGCCAGTGTTTTTTTTTTTTTTTTAACCGGAGTTTAAACCAGTTTTATTTCAGATTGATCATACCCCTTCCCGCTTGCAGCCCGCCCCCTTTATTCTACCCCAGTTCCTTTCAAACTGGTGGGCGTGGTTTTGTCATAGAGCGAAAGCTGTAGGACGGGAACTACTTTTACTAACAGGAGCACTGTTCCAAGGGAGTGTCATCATTGTCGGTTATATTATCCAATATTTTCTTCTCGTGAGTCCCATAACGCGTCTCACACTTTCAAAGGTAAGCCTGAATTTAAACTAGCCCCTAATTATGCCGTGGTATACCAGCTAACCTAGTTAGTTGTTAGCATTTATTAGCCCTGTAAGCCTACTAGCAGTCTTTTTTTTTTTAAGTGCTCTTTAGCTTTTCTGCTCCACACCCAGTGCACTGCTTCAATGCTTACTGTGTCACATTTTCCAAGAGACTGTTCAGCAGAGAAGCATCATAAGTTGTACACAAGCGAATTCATTAGCTACGTTAGTTATAACGCGATAGTCTAACATTAGCTCCTCTAATGTAGTGCAACATTAGCTCCTACCTATTAGATCGCTAATAGGTAGGACAGTTAAACGTATTTTCGACACAAAAAACCCCCAAAACAAAAACCAAAACCGTCGGTGTGTTAGAACAACATCACTGCCGAGTAGCACAAATTGTTTCATTTAGAGTGAGGCTGGGAGGGTTAAGAGTAACATCACAAATGTATATTGACGTAAAAAAGCGGAAAAATGTCTGTATTTCAGGACGATCTTCACTAAACATTACCACAGCCACTCACAGTTAAATCTGAGCTTATAGTATTATGTAGTACAATGTTTTTTTGTTTTGTTTTTAACAGCTCGATATTGTTGTCTTCCCAGCTTATTACAGTCAGACATGGCTGCGCAGTGTGTAACCAAGGTGGAGCTGACTGTGTCCTGTGAGAACCTCCTGGACAAAGATGTTGGCTCAAAGTCAGACCCCCTGTGTGTCCTGTTAATGAGCAGCTCTGACTCTCAGTGGTATGAGGTAAGCGTGTTTTTAGCAGGTCTAACTGATTTTGAGTGCCAAACCCACCATAATGAGTCTGTTTTCCATACTAACGTACTTTGAAAGGAACATGGATTTCTAAGAGTCTCCCTACCCTGGAACGTTGATAAGACAGGATATCGGAAAGCCCACATGTTCTCTAGGTGCAATCAGTTATATCACTGTAGCAGGAGTAAAGCTCTAGCTCAGTGTTAATTGTTAACAGTGTTAACAGCCCCCTTAGGCCTTAGGGGATAGTTTCCATATCCCGTTTCCTCACTGTGTGTGTCTCAATACAAACTACTGCTTTGTTAAAAATTCACAGCACTAATTTTTCTCAGACTAACTAATGCAATCTTTCCAAACAGGTGGGTCGCACGGAGAAAGTCCAGAATTGCCTCAGCCCAAAGTTTGCCAAGAAGTTTGTCATTGACTACTACTTTGAAATAGTGCAGAAGCTGAAGTTTGGGCTTTATGACATTGACAACAAGACAATTGACCTGAGTGACGATGACTTCCTGGGTGAACTAGAATGCACCCTGGGCCAAGTAAGGTTTCCTTCTCTTTAACTCTTTCTGTAAGACTGAAGGTATTCAGATTTCACTAATGTTAAATGAAGTAAACAAGATTTTGCAGATGCAAAACTGGTAGGACTTATATTTGATGTAAAAGGACACTACAGTGTTACCATGTTGCAGATGAAACATTAACATCCCTGATAAGCAGTTGCTGTTTCAACTCTTTATTGTGTAATATGACCTCATGTGTTCATTATGCCTGATTTGTCATTTGCTCTATGGTCTGCAGGCTGCTGTGTAGTACTCATTCATTCTCTGGTCTTCATTCTGAGCCTATTCATTCAAATTGTTTTGCTGTGGCTAATTGTATTTGTCAAAGTGCATTTTTCTTTTTTGCTTGCTTTTAGGTTGTATCTAGTAAGAAACTGACCAGACCGCTTGTGTTGAAGAACAAATCGCCAGCAGGGAAAGGGACCATCACAGTGAGTGATGCAGAAAGTTGCAGATAAACAGCTGGATGGTGTTGTTTTGCTTTTATCTCAGTCATTTATTTATCTTCAATTGTGTTGTAGATCACTGCAGAGGAAATAAAAGACAATAGAGTGGTGAATTTTGAGGTGGCAGCAAGAAAACTAGACAACAAGGTATGGATGATACAGTTTCAAACCTTACATTCGTTATTTCGTTTTTAAATACCTTTGTATATGGTCTCATTCCTTTATTTATTTTCATACACAGGATTTGTTTGGAAAGTCCGACCCCTACCTGGAGTTCTACAAGCAGACAGAAACGGGCTGGCAGCTGGCTCACAGAACAGAGGTGAACACAAAGCTTATATACTGCTCCTTTCTATCTAAAAGCAACCAAATAACAGAACTAAAAGTTGTAACTAGATATACAGGACACTTCTAAATATATTAGCTTTCTTTAGAAAGCATAAATTATTTCTATTTGCACACAATAACAGAATTGTTTCAGAAAAAAACCAAAATGACCAGGGTCAATATTATTAGTATCCTGATAAACTGACCTTTTCATTGAGCTGTGCTACAGACCATTGCTGTGCAATCATGTCATTTAACAGTTTAATGTTCAGAGCTTGTAAAATGAAGGGAGGAAAGAGTATCTTTTAATTTACACATAACCTAAAAATATCAGGAGGGGTTTGAGCTGTCACTGGAGAAAACATCATACCGAAAACGAAAGCAATCAGTTATCACAGCATTTCTGAGAGGCGGTGCAACAGATCGCGGTTGATCATTAATCCGAACTGATTCCACTCCATGGTTCGGCACGCACGTGATCCGAAGATTCGAAAAAGAAGGAAAAACAGTGTGTGTGGTGTATGTGTGTGTAGTCAGTCTGTGAAGCGATAGTTATGGCCAGCGCTAGCGGTCCAAGTGGAGGAACAGAGGGGTGGTGGAGAACTATCTCCAGAAGACCAAAGGAAACATTATTGGCTGGCCTTCAAAAAGCTCTGCTGAAAGTCTGTGAAGTGAACTGAGGATGAAGATTCAGAAGAAGAAGAATGGGCTGGGATTACTGAGGAGATGTGTGTGACGTTTGTTGAAAACTACGGCAAACAGCTTCAGGCTGTTATCCAGCTAACAGGATACACGTCACGGGGACTGATAATTTTGACTTTGTAGTTTTTGTGGAATTATTTTGGTTCTTGTGTGAATTCAAATAATGTAAACATGTAAAATAAATGTAGGGTCTTTGGAAAAGCTGCATTTTAAAATTCCTTGCTCTGTTTAACAGCACCTGGGACATACTTAAAAAAGACATTTTTATAGAGGGATTAATAGTTCTCTCATCGACAGTGATTTTCTTTCTCTCTTCACCCTCAAAGAGGAACTTGTGATGGTGTAACTGTTAAACACAGCTTTTGCTTAATGTGCCACATGGAGCCAAGCTCTAATTGTTGTCTAGTGTCAGAGTCATAATGTTAGAGTAAATGCCATTATTTTCAGCCTGTAATGGCATTTAGGCATTATAAGCAGAGATGAGAGCTGATAGGTGCAAACCACTTATGAGAAATATGTTTAGCCATACAGAGCTTTTCCTTTTCATCTGATGTGTACATGCAATTAAATTAAAGAAGTCTGTGGTTGGGATTTAGAAATCAGCTAAGTGATTTGTTGTAGTCATTTCATTCATCTTAATCTGGTGCTTTAAAATATAAACTGTATATAGAGGATGGATCCTTTGATTCAGGACTCTGTGGTTGTTTTTTAGAGCCAGAAGTGACTAAACTTTGGCAAGGTAAAGAACATACACCTCTCTCTTCCTCACAATGGGATGTTTTTGCTTAATCTGTTAGTGCCTTATGGAACATTATAATTGCATTACCAGCAGAATACTCCAGTTTAGTGACTGGATTTGGTGGAGGGTGAGGCCTAGCTGATGGCTTTAGGCTGTCTGTCTTTATCTAGCTGTCGAAGAGGCCACACCCTAGCTTTAAGCCTTAACCAAATCAAAACAGGTGAGTTATTATAAAAGCTATAGAGCCTGATACAAACTGTTGTAAACCTGTTAATTTAAATTTTGAAGTTGGACATTTTGAGAAGGGGGATGACTCTGTCAGGCTCCAGACTCTATATTGTTGTTCAGTGAGTGCTTTGTTTCTCAAATACTCAAAACCGGTTTTGATCCTAATTGTGAGGGTGTATTTATAGCTTCTCTTTCTAGGAAGGACTGGGCTTTTGTTCGAAACCAAATAAGCTCCAGTGAGGGAGAAATGTTTGTTTTTCCTCATCCATGTGGTGTCCCTAGTTTGGAGTTATTTCATTTGAATACTCCAAACATTTAGCTTAAGACGTTGTTTCCAAAAAGCCAATAAAATGTCTTTGATTGAAACCATTTTCAGCTCCTGATCAAGAACTCGCTGTGTCTCTGATACTAATATTTCCTTTGTTGGATAACAAACTGTAGCTGTAGTTTGTGTGTTGTTGTTGTTAGGGTTTCAGCCTACCAGATGGTGACACAGCATCAACAAACCACAGATGAGATAAAAGCATATTTGACATTTTCTCCATCGACATGTTGACTAAACCAGACTGACTGGACTTGTAGTATTCCGCAGTGTCTGATTGTAACGAACTGTTTTTCTCAGGTGGTGAAGAACAATTTGAATCCCACATGGAGGCCGTTTCGAATCCCCCTGCAGTCTCTCTGTGGAGGAGACATGGAGAAGCCAATAAAAGTAAGCACTCTGAAGATAAATGTGTAAAATGATTTGAATCTTCCACTGGGCATCTACAGTCACTCTGATCTTTCTTGAGTTCAACTTCACTGTTCTACTTAAGAGCTTAAAATAAGTGGCTCTTCAAAACATACAAAGTAATTAGTGTGTTTCAAATTAGCTTGATGATATTTATTTTTTTTAACCTCTGAAGCAAACATGTCAGGAAGGAAGAACTTTCCCACCGTAGAGGACAAGTGAGTTATTTGTGAATCAAAGTATTTGTATTTTTACATCTCCCCATCGTTTCCTGTGTGATGTGTGTGTTTGTGTGTGTGTGTGCAAGGAGAAGATTGGGAACGAGGCGGTGTCTCGGCAAGGTGTTCGGCCATTTTTTTTATCACGTTTACCACTCGTAACAAGCAACACATACAGTCATTTTACTGTCCTCTTCAAAAACACTTGGAGTGCAAAGTGTTCATTTGAATGTTACCTTTGCATGTTTGTTTCTTCTGTTTTGTTTTTCTGCAGAGAGGAACTTCACCAAACCTTTTCTCATTTGTCTCTAATGGCATCCAGGACTGCACTTTTAGTTTTTATTCAGAGGCCTCCGAGTTACTGAGAATAATCCCATTTCCACAGAGAAAGTGTTCTTAGCAACGCCATGTGAACTGACCCTTAATGGAAGATTTTCCCTTCCGGTTTAACACGCTAGCTCGATCACCACCAAATGTTTTTGCCTATTTTTAGGTCGAGTGTTACGACTACGACAACGACGGGTCACATGATCTTATCGGAGTCTTTGAGACGATAATGAAACGCCTCCAAGAAGCCTCACACACTTCTCCGGTATGAGAGTACTGCAGTGTGGGCAGTTCAAACATTTCTACGTTGTGTTTAAGTTGATGACTAAAACAGCCCTTTGGTCTTGGAAGTTGCAACAGAATGTGGTCTTTACTGTGGTTTTATCCTTGCAGGCAGAGTTTGAATGCATCAACAGTAAAAAAAAACAGAAGAAGAAGGGCTACAAGAACTCTGGTGTTGTGAGCGTAAAGCTGTGCCAGGTGTGGTACTGTTTTTGTTGTTGTTTTTGTTTTTTTGGGAGTGTTCTTCCCTCGTGAAGTAATCGACTTGATGACCAAATGTTTGTTATAGGTGGTGAAGGAGTATACCTTCTTGGATTATATCATGGGAGGCTGTCAGATTAACTTCACTGTGAGTCTCGTCTTCTGTTTCTTTTCCGTTTTTATTCATTCATCTTTGCAGTAAGGTTTTTTCATAGCTTCACCTACGTGTTTGCCAATAGGTGGCCGTTGACTTCACAGGTTCCAACGGGGATCCCCGGTCACCCCAGTCTCTGCATTACATCAGTCCTCAGGGTGTTAACGAGTACCTCTCGGCTATCTGGTCAGTGGGTAACGTCATCCAGGACTATGACAGGTAGGAACATATTTCACATCCCTGGTATTGTTAGTGTAAACTGTGAGATATTTAAAGCTACTTAAGTAGAGTAGCATGATAGGGTCTCGTTTACCTTAGCTGATAACTCTATCAACTCCTTGGCAATACAATCCATGGCTCAAATAAGGTTTGTCTTTCATGTGTAGTGATAAGATGTTTCCTGCATTTGGCTTTGGGGCCCAGATTCCACCCACATGGCAGGTAAAGTTTCTGTTTATATGAAATTAGAAATTCCCGCACCACATAAGACTGCGGCACCAAACACTATTTGTTTGTGACCACACTGTAGATTGTGCTTTGACATTTTCAAATCGCACTGTGAACCTTTTGATGTTTGCTCTCATTTCAGCGGATTTTTCTCTGTTGTGTTCTATCGTGTTACAGGTTTCCCATGAGTTTCCTCTGAATTTCAACCCATCAAATCCATTTTGTGCAGGTGTGTTTACAGATAAATGTACTGAAGCTGATGTTTTATTACTTACTATACACACGCAGCCTAGTGTACTGTAGTTCTTTGTTTGCAGCGCGTTTGATCTCTGGTGTCTGTATGGGTGTGTGTAGGTGTTCAAGGTGTGGTTGAAGCCTACAGAAGCTGCCTGCCGCAAGTCAAACTGTACGGTCCCACCAATTTCTCCCCAATTATCAACCACGTGGCCTGCTTTGCAAAGCAAGCTCTCCAGCAGACCACTGCAGCAGTGAGTATCTCATCTCTTCAGCTCACTCGCTGTAGCCAAGGGCTGTCAGTTTCAATATTTGAAATTTAATTTTATGCTTTACCACGCGGACCATCTACAACAGAAAAAATAAGAGATGGATGGATGCTTAACACACAACCCCACCTAGTGGTTAAATAAGGGTTGTTCTATGCTGTGAATAATGCAAAGCTACTCTGGTAAAGTCCAAGAATAACATTATGGAATAGGATGGTGTGTGCATACCTTTCACTATACAACCCTGTGAGCATTTGCTGTATCCCACATAGGATATGAGACTGCACTGAAGAGTAAGAGATATTAGTAATGTCATTGAATGAGTTATGAGTGGTGCAGTTCACAAATTCACACGTTTAGTCATCAGTTCTATGTCGAAGTCTTTGCACTCTACCTGAAAACCATGCAAAATATTTGCTTTTGGAGCAGACAAACTCAAAAATGCCTCGACTCTACATATCTTTTTCCCCCCAAAACTAAAAAACAAAACAAAGACTGGAAGTGTTTGTGCTATCTCTTGAAATGTCTAAGACATTATTAGGTACTGTATATGTGAAAATAATTAATGTTACATCATGGCCACAAATGCTGTCCTGTTAATAAGAAAAAATGCTTCCTGGAAGTGGGTCATGCATTCACTACGTCATTTATACTCTCAGTAAACATTTGGTTTGGGCAGTCCTGTCAATATCATGGCTGTTTAATCTTCACATTGAAGCAGATGATTTGATAATGGTTTGATCCAAAGCCACAGGATAACAGGGGATAAAGCTTTCCGATGCTTGAGGGGCACTAAGCAGTAAACTGAGCAAATATCAGAGTTTCGATAAGGATTTAAAAGCTTCTTGCATACCGGCACATGTTGCTCTAAAACCTGTGTTTTTGTTTTCGCTGCTTTCTTGTAGCAATATTTTGTTCTGCTGATCATCACTGATGGTGTGATCACAGACATGGACGAGACACGCAACGCTATCGTCAACGCCTCTCGTCTGCCCATGTCTATCATCATCGTCGGGGTCGGAGGGGCGGACTTCGGTGCCATGGAGTTCCTGGATGGAGACGATGGTCGTCTGCGCTCTCTCAGTGGCGAGGCTGCCATGAGAGACATTGTTCAGTTTGTACCATTCAGGCAGTTTCAAAATGTAAGTGACAGTAAAAAGATAAAGTTTTTTGTTGTGAAATACACACACACACACACACACACACCAGGATTCTGGATGATGTTAGTTTTGGGGGTTCTGTCAACATTGCATGTACTTTCTTTTTTTTTTCCTAAGCTGACCTTAAAATTACAAACTAAACAGAGCAGAGTGTTCCTCGAGCCAATACCAGTTACTCAGAGAGATATAAATATATATATATATATATATCTCCAAAGTGAGGGATTGCCTCGGCGTAAAACTCATCTAAGCTGTTTTCACACATGAACTCTGGAGGATGTTGCAGGAATCATGTGAGCACAACCAGAGAATGTCCCTTCTCACATTTTCCACATCCCAGGGCCCCTCTCTGCATCGTGTAGTCCACACTATGGGCTGCCTCACTAGGGCCTTACATTTCATGTCAGTAGTGGGACCCACAGTGGGCTGTGTGTGTCTGTCCACAGTGGCCTCATGTGGGCCACAAGGTGCCATGTGTTCTGGCATGTGAAATATGCTGTTTGGTGTAGGAGAGCTGGCTGCATTGTTACTGCAGAGCTGGGAGGCCGATGGCCGTTTAACATGCATTACAACAAACAGCTCACTGTGTAATATCTAGAAACATGCAGAGCTACAGTGCATGTGTGAAAACAGATTTAGCTTATGTATTTGCTTTGTTTATCCATTTCTTTTCAGGGGCCCAGCCAGGCTCTTGCCCAAAGCGTATTGGCCGAGTTACCTCAGCAAGTGACCTCCTTCTTCAGTTCATTGAAACTAAAGCCTCCCCAAGATCCTAGTCCTTCATAGGGGTACCTCAGAAATCTTAATTCATAAACCCTGCTTTCATCTAAGTTCTGCTTCACCTGCATGAAAAACTGCCTCACCTGCATGCGATTCATCATCAGTCTTTGCGTGATTATTGAATACGTCACCTCCACGACTCTCTCCTTGCCGTATTCAATAATCGCGCAAAAATTAAAAACATGTAGAATTATTTTCCTCTTCATAGTTTTTGACTTAACTCTTTTTGTTCTTCAGGCACCGAAGGAAGCGCTGGCAAAGAGCGTGCTGGCTGAAGTACCGGGTCAGCTGGTGGAGTTTTTTAATACCATGAAACTGAGTCCACCCAACTCCAATCCTGCATCCAACCCTGCAGGCGCCGTGTAGCTGACCCATCTCATCTCCAACAGCTAGGGATCTCCTCACAGCTTCATCTCATCATGCAATCACCGCAGTGAGATAAAGGAAAACATACACCCTACACAACCACTCTCCCAGGTTGAATAATCTGTCTGGGTTTTTTTATTTCTCTTTTTTTAAGTGTCTGTTATTACTTTTAGATGCTAAAACAGGATTAGTGATTCAGAGATTACAGTGGACTCTAAAGCAACTGCAAGATAACCAACACGAAGAATAAGGCTTTAGTGTTAATGTGATATTTACTGAATAACAGGATATTCAGATTTACAGACGGCTCCAGAACCAAATTATAATACTTGGGTAAAATGTAGAGTAATAACCATTATGTTTTGATAGAATCGTACCACATGTTTATCCTCATTATTCTTGGCACATGGAGCTTCTTCTAAAAGCTGTGGCATTATTGCACATATATAACAAAATATTATATTAATCTGTTTAGTTAGAATGAAATGCCAAACCCAGAGTGTTATTCTGAAATGATGTTGTAATGACTGGAATGTATCATGCCAATGTCTAGTTTTGTGCCAGCTACATTTAGGATACCGTATTTCTTGGATAAAGGTCAACAAAGGTAACACAGGATCATTTCCTCAACTGGACCAACAACTAAGAGGAACATAAATCAGTATTAAACATGCCGGCACAGCAGAAACCAAACTCAGGATTGATTGTTACGGTCATATTTAGAGTCTGAGCTACACAGTAGTTTTTAGGATCGTTAACGATATTTTGGAAGTTTAATAATCGTCGCTATATAGGCGGAATTTTTTTTTTTTTCCTCTTACCTTGGTTACTCTGCCTCCCTTTACTTGCTTTGTTGTGTTCCAAACACACATGCTGCCAAAAGGGAAGCTGCATGTTTCAAGGGCATATCTACCGTAACTCGTTTACCTGATACTCAAGGATTGGCGAACGGCAAACACTGTCCGGGTGATGAATGGGTCAGGTCCTAGTCATGTACATGTACTTTTGTTGTTTTTTTTTAACTTTTTGTTTTTACAGGGAAACAAATGTATCATGTTTCATCTGCTTTGTGCTCTAAAAGAAGTGGGAACTGTGCCTTCACCGTGCATTAAGCATGCAAATAAAGCCTATTTTATTCAAGCAAATTGAATCAGAACTTCATTTAACCCTTAAAAAGAACTAGAAACAGTTCATTTTTTATGTTTATTTGTTTAAATCCACAGCTTAGTTTATTATATTAGTTTAGGATATTGATTCGCTCCGCTGGTCTTATAAAGTGTTAGAATTTGTAATAGATGGTATTTAAAAGACAGACGAGGCTTTCAGCTCTGCAAAGTAAAGCCAGTGTGGAGGTGCTCTGAAAGTGCATTCTTTCTAATGGCCACCAGGAGGTGAAGGAAATTATGGGTAGAGTGTGTATACTGAAGAAATATGTTTATAAGTGCATGGTTGTGTGCACAGGCACATGTATGTATATATTTGTGAATATAGATGTGTAAATGTATCCATGTTTCTGATTGTATGCAGCTGAACATATATATCAGGATAAAGTTTATTACTATCAATTTTCTATTATTTGTATCTAATTTGACTGCACCCCATCTATTCTGTCCTTTACAGCTGGTCATGTCTTATGTGATAGTTCCTTTGTTTTCGAAAAAAAAAGATAACTATGGGTCGAGGACCCCAATGCATTTCCCAAATGTCCAAATGTCGCATTTGCTTCCATATATATTGACCTGCAGACAACATTCAAATTTTAAAACAAAGCCAAGACATTGAACTATTCAGCTTGTCTTTATCTTTTCAATATCTCATCATTTTTCTTCAGTTCGTTTTCCGTTTCATGTGGGTTTGTTTTTATTTTTAATATCTTACAGACTGTACAGTGTAATTACTGTAGTTTTAATTTCTGAAAAATTACTCTAATGCTTCAAAATCTATTTAGATAATTTGGACATGACAAACATTCACTGAGGTATAAAAGTAAGCAAGGTTCAAGGTTCATGTTGGAGCCCGTGGGGTTGGGAGTAAATTAGATTTTGGAAATGCAATCCCTGGTTTTAAGTGATTCGTTTTGTGAGTTACATTCCCCCCCAGTGAGTCAAAACAAAGGCTAGAGCAGAGTATACTTACCCTCCCATGACATTGCCAAATCCCCACCGTATAATCACTCCTGTGGCTTCTCGGTCAGGTCTGCCCACTTTGGTTGAGGTCTGGTTTCAAAAAGCTCAACTCAAGACTTTATAAACCTAACTTTTTAAAACCCAGGAATAAAATGAGACATTACTATCATGATGATGTTAAAAGCTGGGAGAGTTGTGCTGATGTAAAATGATGTACAACTTACTGAAATTATTACCACATAATATGAATCATGGTATTATTTAGCTATTTGTGACTCAATTGACTCTGAAGTTCAAAAATAAATGCTTGCGCAAAGTTCACAGAAATACTTTATTGTGTAAAAGAGTACAAAGATACAGCTCGTTCACTGATGTCACTGTCAACAATGCAGAGTGGTAGCAGTTGTGACTTAGAGATACTAATCCCCTCGGGCTAACGACCTATAATCAGGCACTTTACATTATTATATAAAAATAGGTTACTGCCTTTATGGAGCTGTTCTCAGTAGTGACACATTTCCCGCTTTGTCACCTTCTCCTCATGCCGTGAACCCAGCTTATCTGAACTATTATCCGAAAGATGACATGCGAGCACTACAGCAAACATCTGATCTATCGTGAAGATGAATGCATCTCAGTGCTACAAACCGACATAGATCACCTTATAGATGACATGGCTAAGACATTCTCTACTTTGTGTTTTAGTGCAGAAGCTCTACGCCTTCTCCAAAGCAGCTAGTGGAACCCTTACATGTTGAGTGGAGGCTTATTTTCAGGTCTCCGGCAGCTCAGCTGACTGTACTTTTAGGTCAGTTCTGCATCAATCAACGAGCTTGAAATGCTGGAGGAGGAGCCTGATCCTGGTTGTAATTACATGCGGTGGATGTTGTGGTGATCCATGAACTGTTTGAGGTTCTGCAGGTTGTCCCACCATGTGAAGAGGAAGGTCTCTGCAATAAGACTAAACCAGGGCGTGATCTCCAGTTCTTTGCGCTTGGCCTTCTCCAACATCTCCTTTAGCTCCTCTTTGCTCACATAACAGTGACTTTTGATCTCATTGGGGTCTGGATTCAAGTCCACATCCTGTGGAGAGGCATAAGAAAGGAGTGTCTTTAATGCATGACTGATGGACAAAAGGCAGACTCACAGGCTACATCGACATAGCTTTACAGACAGCTGTTTTCATTTAATTTGCTTAGATGTAATCATGTTTTTGCTCCATTTTTGCTTCCTCCAAGCTGGTCCTCTCTCATACTGACTGCACCTTGTAAACATGAGGCCTCTGTGCTTACACCCAGAGCTGTGCGCCTTTGAGACCACATTAGGGATGCTCTCTATAACATATAGAGTTATGAGCAGAAAAAACTGTATGACAGCATGGAGCTTAAACCCTTTAGCTTTTGGCTCACAGGGATTACTTGCACATACGCTGACCTCATTATAGGAAAAACTGGCAACGTTTAATGTGAGCTTCAATAACAATGATAACATACAACCACAACAGTTGTGTCACAGTTTGCATGCTTAACTTTAAATCATCATGAAATTAAATCTGTATCTGCAGGAACACCTTAAAATGTAAGGTAATAATATACAGTTGTGTGACTACAGACAGCGACTCACTGAGCTAACGTGCACCTAATATATGTGCATTTACATTTTTGCATGCCCGTCACAAACGCCCACATTAGAGCAGTTTCGCCCGAGGCAGGTCCACCTCACTGTGTCAGTGTCCTGCAGAGTAGTTTGAAGAGCTTAATGATTACATCATGTGTACATGGAGCATATTCCAAATGAAGCTATTCTTTTAAATCTGCAGAACTCATTTACTCGGAGGCAAGCCTGTATGAGGCATGCACGGTGGACTTTGGTAGATTTGACTGTTTGGGTTAAAACAAAAATCACTGAGTATAGTGGATATAAAAAGTGTACACATCCCTGCTAAAATGCCAGGTTTTTGTGATGTTAAAAAAAGGAAACTATCCATTTTTTGCCTTTTAGATTTTTCCTATAAAAGGTCAGAAAGTTTTTCAACTGAACTGTACAGTCTGAATACACACGGGAAAAACTTTGACCGTCGTGCACACCGTTTACATCCACCACATATATTAGAGGTCTAACAGATACTACAGCACTACCTTCTGCACAAAAAGGATGTAGTCAATCTCATGTTCTCCCCAAACCCCGTCCGACTGGGCCTTGTAATGGATTCTTGTTAGGTATGTCATTTCATCTGGAGTCACCTGAGGAGAAACAGGAAAGCGGAGGAGATCACACGCAAGTGAAGATTTGCCACAATCCTTAGTAATCCTCTTCTAGTGTCACACACGTGGCATACCTGCTCCATGGGAATACCCAGCTCTGCTCCGAGTCTCCTCTGAGCAGCTCTCCTCACCCCCAATGCATCCTTCTCCTCCAGCTCACTGTCTGTGTGTAGAGGATGACTGCAGCATGTATTTGTGAAGCAGCCTGCACAAAAACACACACAGAGACACGGAGAATTGTTAAAACCTATAAATACTGCTTAGCCTTGATACAGCAGCATCTGAGTAAACCGCGGGAGTATTTAAAAGGAGTGAGACTGACCTGGAAAAGTGATTTTGGCATCAGACCTCTGCTGTAAAAGCAGCTTCTCCTCACTGTTGAAAATGAAGACGCTGAAAGCTCTGTGCAGCAAACCTGTTGACAAGAACAAACAACACACATAGAAATGAGTGATGCAGGACATTACCTGTGTGGATCCTAACGTGGCAGACAGGCACCTTTGTCGATGTTGGAGTTGAGGTGGCAGTTTTTCTTAGTGTCCGCGCCGATCTTGCGGTCATTCTCGTCGATGAGGATGCACATCTCGGACAGAAGCTGCACCTGCTTCTCATCCAGGTGATCGGTGGTTACCTCGGGCATTCTGGCTGCAGACTGCAGGTGTCTGACTTCACTGCGGCACATAGGGTAGGAAACAGTTGATGATTCACTATTTTATCATTGTTGGCTTTTAAATTACACTTTGCATTTTATTGAGTGGCTTCATCATAGTATTATTTTCTGTAGTTTTACAGTAGATGAAGAAAGGATTAAATCTAGAAGCTCTAGATAGTGGACCTTGCGTTTTATTCCAAGTTTAGGATCCAATATTCATACTCAAGTAATATTGTATAGTAATAACACTGAAAATCCAAAACCCAGAGACACTCCGTGAAATGCTCAAGAAGCCTCCTCTGAAACACATGACATTTTGACATCTTGCTAGCTCTGATTCTTTAGATTTTATATTAAGACTAACGTTTACTAAATACACCTGCTAAAACATATAAAGCACGCCGTACTGACGACAATATACTGAGGATATGAGTCACGATCATAACAGTGTGTTCTTTACCCATTATGTAAAGCTTTAAGTGCAAGACTTTGTTTAAGACAGAATTTGACCTGAGTTTTGTGGGTAGCTACGATTACCCGGAGCATACAAACAAACGCGCTGCGGCACTCAGCTATCAATAGCCCAACAAACAGCCTTACTTCCTGTTTACGGCTCATAGGCTTAACCCTTCAGCTGGCTTTTAAACTCACTTATTTTGGGCCTGTTTCAGAAACCCACATCTTCCATCTTACCTGGATATGGCTCTACTGCAGGTAGTAACAGCTGCACACGCAGGTCTGGATCTCCGCAACGGTCCTGTGGCGGAACAAGGTGCGTTTGATTTCAGCACAGCGGATCCTTCCCTGGATAGCGTCCGGAGGACCGCCCACACAGCCCGCGCCATGGCCTGAGAGAAACAGGAAACCAATCACAGGGACCGGGAGTGTGGCTGTCGATAAAAAACGGCCAGGATCGTAATGGGTCGGGATCGGAAGGTTAAATCACGCTTCTCGATAAGGTTATTCTGCCAGATTACCAGCACCCTGTAATTCAGATATATTTAACTTACAATTACACAAGAGAGAAGAGAGCTCGGCTATGACGTGCTGTTCAAACACTCGATTTATTATCATTAAGGTTCCTGTTTTAGATCAAGTGCCGTTCATGTTACATCCATATAGGAAAGCCATAGAACTGAATCCAGGGCCTAAGCAAAGGCCAATGACAGGATCAAAGTGTTCTTTCTTCCAGGTGCTTTTTCTTACCTGATAACTAAATCTAGTATATGACTTTGAGTGTGAGTCTGCTACACGTATATTACAAGAAGTTCTAATGCAGTGTTGTCACTGGGAATGCATATATACTGTACATGTTACATGCACGCACCAAGGTGCAGGCTCGCCCATAAAGCCCACTAGGTCCCCTCAACTGAATTCTACTGATCCGTTTTGACTATAGCTTAAACTAATTCATGAAAATTGGTAGTGAAAATCTTAAACGGCTATATTTGCGGTAAGTTAATGCAGTTCAAGCTCCATTTAAGTAATTCTTCACACGATTGCTTCTGCAACAATCACGGTAACCAGAGGACACTGAAACTAGGCAGGTCAGACTTTGGGAAGTACCTTTCATGTCTCTTTGAAACCAGTACATCAGGTGTACAGCTAGTTTTAAAGCATGACTGTACTCAAAAATGGCAAAACAAATAAAATGAAAATGTCCACTTCTACACACAGGATAATGCCTCTCTTGTTTTGGCTCTGCAATCTAAGAGAGACATTTTTGCACTTTTATAACTGCAAAAGTTATAAGTGTACTATGAATATATGCTTATAAATATGCAGACATGCATCTTTAAAAAGGAACCCGAATGACTTGTGACCGCCTGGCCGCCTGGCCCTGCATTTGTAATGGAACTGGTGCATCATATTACATATATTTACACATATTTAGATGATGCGGCTTTGATAAAAAAAAAATATTAGGACAATAGTATAGGAATAAACTACTCCAAAGTTTACTCAAACACAAGTATGATTGTGTTATATTAATCATGTAGGTGTAGTTATGTATTGATAAAACATTAAAGTGATTATTATAAAAAAGCGTCGTCAAAACCCTTCCTTACCTGTTCACTAAAGCTATCAAGAGAACGAGAAGAAATAAGGGCTCGATCTATGTTAAACTGGGACTGGGCTGTTTTTGTGCAATACCAAGTTGTACCACAAGATGGTGCAGTGAATCCATCTAACATTTATTGTACCTGATAACCCTTATTTTTAATTGTGGCTATATAAAATAAAAGGAATAAATGAGCAAACAAGAAGTAAAGTACAAAAACACAAACAACCCATATTAAAATGCAATTGCATAAAACAACTTTAAGGTCTAAACTGAAAACGGTAAGACGCTAACAGCTCCGTTCCCGTAGACTCTGCTTCATGTTTTCCTCCAAGCTCTGAATGTCAACACGCCATCAGACCACTGCACGGCACCTCTGCGCCACCCAGGCTTCTGTCAACTGAACATAAGTATGCACTGGCTGTTGTATATACGCTCTACAGAGAAAGCGATAAAGCGTTCAGTTACTCACGAAAGCTGTTTCTTTTAGGTTTGCAAATCACGTCTTTTACCGTTTTTCGACGGTATTTTAGAGCGCAGTCTGTCGGACCAACTACCGTTTCCCGTTACTAACCTCACGCTTTTTCATTCGTTGTCCTCCCAGCGGCGTGACAGCTCATTGGCTAACAAAGTGCAAACACGGTCTACGTTACACGGAAGTAGAGTGCAAAAATAATATACGTCATGTGTCAAAATTTTCTAATAAATATTTTGATACTTTTTGTAATAAAACTATCATCTAGCACCCATTTTCCAAACTCATGCGTCACAGCCTTGTAAAAATTGCAAACTCGTTAGCGTACACGAGCTCGTGTGACGTTAGAGATGATATAACCCGTCGTGTCCTTTAGCGGCTGTGCGCTTTTTGGACTAAGATGCCGCGAGGAAGCTGATATGTGGCAGCTAGCTGGTGCTAGCGTTTAGCTTTTCTAATTTATCGGGCTGCGTGGCGTGTATAAATTCACCGAGGCAATGACAGTGGTGAGTGTCGCTTTGTTTCGTGTACCTGTATATCAAAATTATGTCAAATTATCTTTGAATGTTTCAAGGGTAGTTAATAGACGTAATGCTTTATAAATTGACGCGTTCAAGCGCGTTTACTATTTCCAGTATAAGTATCAGTTTCACGCTCATGTATGTACCAAGCGAGCTAAAATTTATTACACATCATTGCCTGGCCTTTACATTTTGTATTGGCTTATATTTATTACCTGTTATCCTCTGGCTTACTATCATACTGCGCTATAAATACGCAAGAAGCGGAAATACATCGCTGCAGAACTTCAATAACATTGTAGTTAATGTGGTAATGTTTGCTGGCAAAGACATGCATGAGTTAGAAGATGACAATTTTCAAGCGTTACTTGCTGTCTATTGTAATTTCAGGCGATACCATTTACCACGGGAGTCTTTATTAATTTGACAAATGGTCTAAATGTACTTTTTTTTTAATTTGGAAAAGAGTAACGTGAACACATCGTTAAATTGTTAGGATTTTGAATAGATTTAGGTTGTTTTACCTTAGAGAATTCATGTAATGGGGTTAAACCTGCATTTTACTTTCTTTTCACTGACAGACAGGTGGCGATATTTGAGAGCCTGAACCAGCCAACCAGAAAGTCCGGCCTGTGTTTACCTGCTTCTCAGGTAGGGTGTGAACAGGGGGCAGGGCCACCCACGAGGTAGGAGGGATGCCCGTGGAGGGCGGAAGCAGCAGCGGCTCTGCTTCAGCTGCCCGGCACCCCAAGCAGAAGCGCAAGGCTCACAGTTTATCTATCAGGCGCACCAACAGCACAGAGGAGAGGCCGGGAGGCATCCAAAGAGGAGACATGCTGGATGGACAGGTGAGGGGGAAATACACAAAGACACAGATTCGTGCGTTTTCTCATTTACACACAAGCAAACTGACAACAGACCAGCATTCTATGTAAACTTGCAGCTTTGAAGACAGCGTAATAACTCATGTTACGGGGAGACACACAGAGTTTCACTTTAAAAACACCGAGCAGGCTGTACTCGCATAATTAGCATTTTTATTGTTAGGCTGTGCTGGTGCAAGACTTTCATAGAAGTTCTTTCATTCGCAGGAGTACAGTAGGAGCCGGTTAAGCAGCATTTCTTTTATTTTCTACTTGACATTGCAGCATCAACAATGCCATGCTCTTTTCATGTGTTTATGAGTTTCTCCCTCTTTGTGACACAGTAGCGGTTGTTTCTTACTCTTGGGCAGATATTTCTTAGTGAAAGAGTTAATGTTGTCTCTGTCCTCTGTGGGTTTAGACTTTGGTTACTCATTTCTTTGTTTTAAAACAAAGTGCTCGCCTCTGCCTCTGGTATCAAGTTGGTTATTAACTTTCTCCAAACACGGTTCTCTAAATTAGGGCTACAATTGATTTATTTCTTCCAGAAAAGGGAAGACTGAGAACCTGTTCACGAGCAGCCGTTTCCTGGTGCAGACCTGTTGCTTCTTCCCTGCTTAGATAATAAAAACTGTTTCTGTTTGATCGAGAAATATCCCGGTTGTTAACTTTTGGGAGTCGGTTTTACAGCGACCTTACTGAAAGTCATCTCCCAGATAAGAGGAGCAGATGGTGTGTAAGTGTTTTGCATGGCATCGACAGGTTTCTCCTACCAGGGGAGACGATAGACAACACGTAGGATTAAAATGAAAAACACGTTGGATTTTAAAATGCGATGACCTATTTATCAGTCGCTCTGAAAAACGGGATGGTTTAATTTGTCATCGTGCGAGACCAAGGAAATCCTTTCTCTTTTACTTTTTGCGCTTTGTCAGCCACTAAAACTGGAGCTCGGCTTGCACTCGCCTGTTGTCTCATCAAGTTTTAATATGGGCCGCTTGTTCAGGTCTGATTAGTCTTTTCAACAGTCCTTTTTTGTTTATTGCCAAGACTGGCTGGCGCTGTACCTCCTCTATCCCCTGCAGCACTGGCTACACATACACAGACAGTTTTATGGACCCATATTTTACACAGAACAGATATTCTTCCACACTTTTACCACTGCTGGCTTTGGCTTGAGTAAGCCGCAGATTTAAGTGCCACAACTAAAGCAGCTTTAAATTCATAAGACCTGCCTGTTGCTTGTTACATGACCTTTATTTATTTGTTTGAGGTTTTTTTGATAAAGTGTGTGAACGTGGTGATGACAGAATGATCATGCGGCTAACGTCACTGCGCCAAGCAGTTGTTGTTTTTTTTCCTAACACGTGCCTGAGCTGAAGGGTGACAGTGAAGTGTTTGGTATCGTTGTCTTTTGGACGGCTGAAGGACTGAGCAGCAGCTCTCAGGGGAGCTGTGAGACGCAGGCTTCTCAATCTAGCATTTTCACGGCAGCTTTTATTTGTCTTCACATGCTAGTCTGGTGGAGATTGGCGGTCAGCTGGTAACTGGGTACATCTAAGACTGCACCATGGAGGTAAGTTAGTTGAGGCTGTCTGCTGTGTAGTTATTTGTTTTTAGCTTGTAGCTCTGTAGCTCAAACTGTGACTGAGTTCACACAAGTTCATCTGCTGTCTGATTAAGTCGTGTAAACACGTGGGTTCAGTTAGTCGTTTTCCCTTTAGGAGTCACAAACCTCACCTCCAACCGTATTAACAGAACATTGTTGTTGTACAACTGTTTGGCATTTTTGACATAGCATTATGCTACATTATGTTACGCCACACTTGAGAAGGATGTGGAGCAAATTCCTGCTCTACATTCCTGACCTTGAAGCGTGCCGTGCGTATGACCTTACTGTGTGTTTGGTTCTGTGTGTCCAGGACTCCAAGCTGCCCCTGGCTTTGCGCAGCAATCTTCTTGACCTGTTTGGTCAGATTGAACGGGAGTTTGAGAATCTCTACATAGAAAACCTTGAATGTGAGTAAAGTAAAAGTTTTACTTTTTTATTTTTTTTATTTTTTTTTTAGTGTTCATTGACTGACTGTATGTTTTCGTGTTTAATTACTGACGCGTCATCGCTGTGCTTGCATTGCAGTACGTCGGGAAATTGAATCGCTGAATGAGCGCCTGACTGGAGATGGACAGGCTGTTGAGGGAGGAGACCCCACCAAGGGAGCCTTGAAAACAAAAGGTCTGTAATTTCCCACACAAATCTATTTAAGGCTGTTACACTGAGTACAGTCTTTGGAAGTCTTTGGAAATTGAAATGTGTTTAAAGTGCACGTCCCATCCCATGGTGGCTGAAGTAATCTCCCTGGAAACTGATAAGCATAAAGATTTAAATTCACATGTTACTTATTTGTCATCTTTATGATGGACTGTTGTAAGACAGCTGTACACATATGAGTAGTTGTTTTTATTTTTACCTTTCGGAAGTCACACTGTGTTAGTTTCTTGAGTTATTGTGGTTTAGTCACGATGCAGATAGATAAATGGTGACTTGTAGGGCGTTTGTAAATGATTAAACTGCTGATTAAAACTCCATAAGTTGTTGATCACAGTCCACACAGTGTTATCGCCACAGGGTAAAGACAGAAAAATCTCCAGCATCACAAAGGCGGTGAATTTCGCCGGCTGAGTGGCACCGTCACGCCCACATAGGCGTGCGGCGCTTCGTTTTTCAGTAAATCGATTTCCCCTGCGTAGATATGAGATGTATTACAAACAGTAGGATTCCCGCCCTGTCTCTTGCCAGCTTTTTGTGTTCTGCATCACATGCGTGTCACAAAATTTCTCAAAAAGTATGGCAGAAAGCATTTAGGACCCGTACTACCAGTAATCCAGGAACATAAATTGAAGAGAAATGTGCACCAAAATCAATCAAACCCAGGATAGCAGTCGAGAAGAAGAGAAGTACAAAGGTGCAAGGAATTAAATGTTCACAAAATAAGTTGAAAATATTTAAGATAAAATAGTGAAGTACTTACAAAGTCACGGACACAACAACAAAGTTTAGTTTGAGATGTTTTATCGGCTCTCTCAGACAGGCAGACACTACTTGCAAGCCTAAAAAGGAAATTGACCTTTTTATGGCAGGCTTTTGTATCAGCTGTGTTTGTTAATGTTGTGTCTATGTGTATGTGTGTGTGTTGTGTGCAGACAGGGCTGCTATATGACATGTCTACACATTTGCATGAGCCACCTGTTTTTTCCTTGTATGATGATACAGGGTGAGGGAATGTTTTCAGCTAATGTTTACTTGGATTTTATTATTTGGGCATCCAGAAGCCTCCATAGGGTGAAAATACTCTCCAGTAACCCCCCCGCCTGGCTGTGTATCCCTGTTTTTAATAAATGCATTTTCAATACCAACAGCTACCTCGATTTTCATTGCAGTATCCATAGTTTTCATGTGACATCAGAGCTGGAGGGACACGCCCACCCGGAGGGCAAAAACAGTATGGCGGCCGTTTGCCCTCCATCCATTCTTTGAAAGTCTTTAAGTTTAAATGACCAAAAATGTCAAACAGTTCCTGCATGCACTAATAATCACCTCTCCTAACCCAGCCTTACAGGCCAAACCCACCAGTCCCTGTTTCTCCACAGGAGCCACGGCTGTCATTAGCGTCCCAATTTAACTGTAGGAATGATATACCTGACATTAGTAAAAATACTCAGCTTTGCTTTTATAACAGGACATTAATGTGACAAATTAATACTACTGGAACTTTTCTGACCCTACAACGTAAACGTCCATAAGACACGAGATTCAGTGCAAGGTGAAAAAAAGCCCAAACACTTTAGTCCTGCAGTACTACTGAGTGTCCACTATCAGCTATTATGATGGAGTAATGTTTTGCCCACCAGGGTAGCAAGTTAGTCACATGAACTATGAATCACTATAAGAGGCCATATTAAAATTGTACAAACAATAAGGACACATCCTGTAAAGTGATTGTTCATTACTGTTTGGGGCGAGACGCTCAAACAGACGTATGTAAACCCTCTGTTATGACACCTAATGTCCTTAAAGCCAGCCTGAATTTCTAAAATAAGCTCAGTTTAACTGGTGATCGCACTTTGTGAAGCTGAGTTCTCAATAGTATTTTCACCGCTCCGTCTTTGCTAGACACGGGGACATTTACACTGTTCAAAAGTCATTAGGAGCAGTGCAGATAGTATTAACAACTCATAACTAGAAACACTCAACAAGGCTTTGTATTGTCGAGGTGTGTGCTGTTTAAAATCTCGACACTTTATGAGACCATTACTGCAGCAGTGAATAAAAGCAAGCAAGAGTTTTGTCACTCTGTAATGAATTTCATTCGTTGTTCTTTGTGTGTCTGTCACACAGCCAGCCACAGCACCAGTCAACTGTCACAGAAGCTGAAGACGACCTACAAAGCCTCTACCAGCAAGGTACCTGGCACCAGCTACGTTAGCCTGTTCAGCAGAGCTCGTAAGACGTGTCATGTGTAAATATTTGAGCTTATGGGATTCAGGCCTGTGTGAAGTAACTGACTGTGGAAACCCCTGTACTGCTAAATGAGAGGAAGGAAGAATCTTCCTCTGAGATCTTAATGTGTTTAATAAAAAGTGGGTAAACAAATAATTCACTGATATGATTGAAGATTGTAATCACAGGGGTGAAAGAAATAGTGTGTTTACTACAGCATTTACCACAAAATGTCATCGCCCATGACTTTGTCCTTTGTCATCTCTTGACTCTGACACAGCGCTTGTACACTTTTCAGGGCAAAATAGGTGGACCTCGCAACTTCAGTGTGGCTACATGGGAGTTGTGGGGCGGAGATTCATGGGTAACTTCCTGAATGCTCTGTTTGCCACTAAGCATCACGGGGGAGGCAGTGGTGGCTTGAATGTCTCTTTAACTTCAGTCTGAACTTGACTCCTTCTCTGCTCTGCACTCATACAGAGGTCGTTTGGGCGAAGCCACATTTGTTAGATGTACAGAGTGTTATTTTTTATTTTATTTGTTTATGCTTTTTTGTATCACCTTTCATTACTTTGGCAATTCTTTCAGTCACTTTTCATCAGCTATTTGAAAACAGCGTGTCAGTTGGCTCCACTTGCCTTCTTGCTAAATGAGGAGATCAAAATCAGTCCCACGTTTGGGGAGGAGCTGACTTTAGTAGCCGGATAGCTTAGCTAAGCACAAAGACTGGGCCTAAAGACTTTTAATGAGGAGAAGCGACGTTGTATTGTCCAAACAGTAACATATTACATCTATTAGCAACTATTTCGCACAGGGTGGTTACTTGTGTGCTAGTAATTTTACGTATCTGCTAGTTGCCTTAACTTAACTCTGGCACATGATCCCAGATGATGCTTCCTTTTGACTGAGCCAGCTAGCTGTTTTTCCTGTTTTCAGATTTTATGTTTTCCAAAGTAGCATAAATCTGTTGTAATGAAAAAGCTACCATTTTCTATCTTCACTGTACCTACTTTGCTCTTCTCCTCTCCACATTCATGCATGCACAGTGAAACAGAGCAGAGGAGAAGAAACTGGTGTGAGCTAAAAATAACAAGAGTGCAGATTTTTTTTTATTGCTATATTTACAGTAATAGGAGAATCATTTTTCCCTTCTTTTGTCTTCTATGTAAAATGCTGTTCTGCTTTTTTAACGCAGAGAAACACCTTGAATATCGCTGCAGTGAAAAGAGCATTGAGGGAATCAAGGAAAGGCTTCTTGAATTAACCTCGTGACAGAAGTAGCAGCTATGTAAACTACCACTAACCTCTCAGCTGGCTAAGAAACATGACCAAAAACTAATTTTGGAAAAATGGCGGGGGACTTAAAACTAATGATTCTCACTAACTATAGCTTCAGTGTTGTACGGAGTTGACATTGACTGGAATGGGCTATTCACTCATCTTGTCTGCTCATTTTGCTCTAACAGCGGGAGGTGTATATTCTGTTTGCATCAGAGTGAAATGTGAATATAAACACTCGGGTGAGAATAAGAGTTTATATTAACACAGTCTGGCACTGCTGCATCTAATGTCGAGCCACGTTGTTAGCTTGCTGCTGTGGTCAGCTGTCTCTAGCAGCATGTAAAGTACTGGCCGTGACAGCTCTGTGACAAGTGAAACTGCACTTTAGTTTGTTTATCTGGTAGCCTGCAGTGACAGGTCCATGTGCAATCAGACCACTAGTTATTTTTAGGGGTTGCACCGGTCGTTTACAAGGACAATCACAATCTGTCCTCTCTATAATTTGATACTCTAGTGACATGTAGTGTGGTGCAATCTGAAATCACAGATACGGTTAACATAAAAGAAGAGTGCTTTTTTTTTTTTTCAGTGGACAAACACACTTGGGGTGTGTATCATAAAGCCAGTTTAAATTATTCTGATAAGCTGACATTTAACTATGAAAACATATAACAAGTAAATCGAGGAACACGCTATAGAAATATTCAAATAACGTCCTGATAATATAACTAATGTGTTTAAACAAACAGAATCACTACAAAGTGAAGTCCTTTTAATGCGTTTGGCATTTCCAGCATGAGCGCTTATAAACAGATAAACATTAAAACAGTTAAAAGTTAAGGAAGGCTCGACCGGCCGCTAATGCAGAGGCTGACCAGTACAGATAGTCTGGGCTGAAAAATAAAGCAGGTATCCGATAACGCTGTAAGGTCGCGTTTGTAATTAATTGAATTAATAAACAGCATGCACAGTTAATATTCAGTTGTGGTTGTTTATTGAACTTCAGTTTGTAGTGAAACTGGACACACAAAAAAACTTTTTTATCTCTGACATAACAATGACCAAAAGTAAAAATGACTCATTATTCTTATTCTTTAATGAAAACCTTTGCCGTCGTTCTGATCATGTGGGAGACGTCAGGCCGGCTTTGTTCCCATGTCTCTAAGTTAAATCGCTTTGGAGCCATTTAGCGGTATAGTTAAGTCTCTTTGAGATGCCATTAATCCAAACCTATTTCCTAGAAAGACGCCTTTTCAGGCGAACTTGTTTTGTGATACACACCCGCTGGTTAGCTTTTACTGTGTTTGACAGTGTGTAACAATTAACTGGTGATACCTGTACACAGCCAGGTGTTAGGAGTCACATCAGTATTTATGATAGCTAAATGAAGCTGTGCAGTAAGACAGGAATACTACAAGTTAAACTCTACATATTATTATATTTAGTAATCATTGTAATCCTTGTATCGGCGAGCCTACTGATACTTTCATTTTTTAATAATGTAAATGGCACTGAGTGCTGTGAAACTGTTTTACTTTCCTCCCTCTCGTACTCACTTCCCTTCCCTCTCTTGTTCAGATCGTGTCCAGTTTCAAAGCCACCACCGGCTCCCGGGCTTTGTGCCAGCTGCTCAAGGAGTATGTGGGCCATCGGGATGGAATCTGGGACCTGAGTGTCACCCGAACTCAGCCAGTGGTGCTGGGCACTGCCTCTGCAGGTTAAAAAAAAAAGTCCCTTCACAGACTATATAAATCAATCACGTTGGCTTTGTTTTACACACAGGCAGCATGTGGCACCCTAGTTTTAAATAAGAATAAATAGCAAGGACTAAAGGTGCTGCAAGCAATATTTGCATCATTATATCATTGTCAAATTAATTGTGATGCCTTGGTGCAATTAGCAGAAAATGAGAACATACTTAAGATGATTGATTACATCTGTTGATGCAGCACAAGTAGTGTTTTAGTATCAATATTTATCCAAACCAGTCCTTCAGAAACAACATGCTGGCCTTGTGTTTTTCTTTAGGGAAGCTCGTTAAACAATCCAGAAATGTCTTACCACATCCACTCAGACTATACGGCCCATTACACGAATGCAGGATCACACATTAGCTGGTTACTGTAAAAATGTAAATTGCTGCATGTTGCTTATACCTGCTCTCCCCTCACAGACCACTCAGCGCTGCTGTGGAGTATAGAGACTGGCAAATGTCTGCTGAGGTATGCCGGCCATGCAGGATCAGGTAATCACAGCTAAAAGCTTTATTCGTTTACAGACATGCACAATTTTCAAAGTCCGTACAAAAACTAATTCTAAAGCGTTTATTTTTTTTCTAATAAGATGTGTTAATAGCCTGTCTGAGTGCTTATAATAACGATATTCAGTGTGATGTACAGCCTGTCGTGTAAGATCTCTTGTTAATAAACACCGGCTGGCTCAGCAGAAGCGTTTCGAAGCTTATTCTTAGATGTAACAGTGTCTGTCAACATTTGCTTACACGGCTTGTTAGATGACGTCTCTCCATTGTTCTCTTTGCCACAGTCAACTCCATCAAATTCCACCCCACAGAGCAGATGGCACTCACAGGTATGCATTTGAATGCATGTTTGACTTGTCAAATAGACAACGTTAAATATAGCATCTGTTTCAACAGGTTTGCTCTCCTTGTCATCTTTTCAACCGTTTTCTGCTGCATCTGCTGCCAACAGCAGTCACTCGCGTGTAGATGTGAATGAGCTGCGCTCTTTGTTGATTTGTACTTTCCACAGCCTCTGGGGACCAGACGGCTCACATCTGGCGGTACATGGTACAGCTTCCTGCCCCACAGCCACCACCAGATGTCAGCGTGAGTAGCTTTGAACTTGTTCTACTCCCAGTGTTTCTACAATAGGTCACTTTACTCTCAAATGAATCAAACCAAAACGAGACAGGAGCTCGACTGAACTTTTTTGTTTCGCGTCTTTCGCAGGCTCCGTGCGATGACGACCAGGATTCATCGGACAGAGAGGAAGGCGAGGTGGACGGCGAGGGCCCTTGTGAAGTGCCCACAGTCCGGGTTGCTACAGCAACACTCAAGAGCCACCAGGGCGTTGTGATAGCAGCTGATTGGTTAGTGGGAGGCCGACAAGTGGTGACAGCTTCCTGGGATCGTGCTGCCAACCTGTATGAGGTTGAGACTTCTGAACTGGTTCACACACTCACTGGTATGTAATAGCAGAGGAGTCGTAAACAGAAGTCAGTGTTTTTGTTAATTTTTCCTTCCTCATTAGTGTACTTTGTATGATGCTATAAAGAGGAATTAATACAGTATAAGCAGACTGTTTTTGTTTAAAGGTCAAATATGAAACTACAGACATTTATCTTGATGCATGCTTAGTAATCCAGTTAAGGAAATCCCAAGAGTTAGTTCTGTTCATCTGGACGTGGCGTTTTCAGTGGGAGAAATGTTTCGTCACTCATCTGAGTGACTTCTTCAGTCTCAGCTGACTGCAGGTTCCCCCAACTTTATAAACAGTACATTTGCACAATGACTGAAACCAGAACTAGAAGTGGGCTGAGAGGTCAGTTTCTTCATCATAATTATGCAAATTCTCATGACCACTGATCAATGGCCATGAGTACCATTTACAGAGAGTTGGGGAATGGCTGCAGTCACAGCAGGATGGTGAAAGATGTACCCGTAGGCCCCCTCGTCTATTCATAGATGGTCTTTCCCTTTTCCCTGACTCCCTGCTCAAACCAGCGTCCCTGATTAAAAAGAGTGTCCACTGGTCTGTAGGTGTGAATCGGCTGTTCGGTCCTGGCCTGATGAGGTAGCTCTTCTATGTTCTGCCATCTGCTTCGCCAGAGGCCGTTTGATTTCCCCGATGTATAAATCCTGGCAATTCTCCTGGCACTTAACAGCATACACTATATGACTCTGTCTGTGTCGTGGGACCCAATCCTTGGGGTGGAACAGTTTTTGGCACAACGTGTTTTGGGGTGTGAAAGCCAGGATCAGTACAGGTTTTTGCTCAGGCAGCAGTTGTCTTTCTCTCCTGGATCAGCTGGAGCTTTCTTTTAAGTGCCCTTCCAGCTTTGACAAATGTCCAGCTGGGATAACCACATTTACTCAGGGCCTTCTTGATGTGATGTTCTTCTGCTTCCTTGGCCGCTGTGTCTGTGGGGATGGCGTTCACTCTATGTTGTAGCGTCCTGACAGCACCTTGTTTGTGCTCCAGTGGATGATGAGAGTCAAACCTTAAGTAAGGATCCGTATGCGTTGGTTCACGGTACACATTAGCTTTTAAATGTCCCCCATTACTGATGGAAATCTCACAAGAAGGCTAACCTGATTTTCACCCAGGTGTCGTCCACATGAACCAATGACTTGGTGGTGTTCCAGGGTAGGATAACAAAGCCCTCTTTTCCACTTCTTCCATGTACAAATTAGCCACAATGGGTGAACCTGGGGAGCCGACGGCACACCCATGTTTCTGGCTGCAGTACTGAAATATGTGAAATATGTGGCATAAAGCCACGGTTCCAAGTGCAAACACGCTTGGTCGATGCTGAGTGTGGTCCTGTTGCTGAGGTTGGGGTCATCCTGTAATCTCTTACGAACTGCCTCCACTGCTTCAGTGACTGCGATGCAAGTGTAAAGAGATGTAACATCGTACATCTCTGCCTCCATAATTACATCTCTCACCTTCTCAGCAAAGTGTCTTGTGGATGTTGTTGTGGGTGTGCTGTTTAGAGCTGCCTACCAACAGGTTAAGAATCAAAGCCAGAAACTTTGAGATGTTATACGGTCACATATTACATAACAAAGTTGAAAATACAGAAGTCAGACAGACATTATAAAATCTGTGTAGTTTGTAGAGCCAGCTTGCTTCTTTCAGTGTTTCTCAACTCTTTTCTGGCAACTTACAACTTTTAAAAACTCACTGTTAATACTAAACAATCCAGGTTGAATTTTACTTAAAAGGTCAGAGCGATAGCACCAACAAGTTTTAAAAAAAAAAATTTCTATGAAATCACTTTCAGCCTACCGTTTCCTCACCTTCTTGTCCACGCTCCACCTACACCGGTTTAATCCAAAGAAAATCTGAAGTGTAAAAATTGCATGCTGTTGTTTTTTGTTTTTTATGTTGAGAATATTTAAAAAGGTGTGATTTTAAGCACTGTGTGTGCACGTCTGTGTTTAGGCCATGACCAGGAGCTGACTCACTGCTGTACCCACCCAACCCAGCGGCTGGTGGTCACTTCATCCAGAGACACCACCTTCAGGCTGTGGGACTTCAGAGACCCATCCATCCACTCTGTCAATGTCTTCCAGGGACACACTGAGTGAGTCTTTCTCCCTCACACACGCTCCTCCTTTCTTGTTCCCTGATAGATACTTAAATGTTCTTGCAGTCTTTAATTTGCCCACAGGGTGGTGCTGTAGCATCTCACCTCTCTATAAATGCCTTCAACATTTTCTTTCTCCTTTTACATTAATTTACAGACCCTGTTGCTCTAAGCCAAATCCTCCACTTGCCTCTCATTCATTACGGAGCACTTCTCCTCACTTCAACAGTTTGCTTCTCTTTCTCCTCTCTCTGCTCTTCGTACCTCTCGTTCTCCCTCCCTCTCCCGTTCATTTATCTGTCCGTTTCTGCGTTAATCCCCCCACTCTGTGTAATTTGGCACTTCGCTCGCTGTTAACACTCAATTGCAGCCGCTCATTTCAAAACGATGACTGTCAGGCTTGTCTGTGGCTTTCAATGGCAGTGCTCTTTAAAAGGCGCAAGAAGTGTGTGTGTGTGCGTGCACATGCGTGTGCCGGCTGGCTGGCAGCCTTTGATTGCAAGTGGGGGGATTATGGCAGAGCTCATTATGTACGACCCCAACATGTATAATTCCCGCAGATCCCACTCTAATTCTCTCCCATAGACAATTGTTGTAATGAGATTAAGCACCAGTGTTTCACAGTTAACAACAGCCCTCCTCCCTTCCTTTCCTTTCCTTTCCTTTCCTTTCCTTTCCTTTCCTTTCCTTTCCTTTCCTTTCCTTTCCTTTCCTTTCCTCCATCCTTATTTGCTTCTCAAATGGCCACTTCCTTTGTGGCGCTGCATTTAAAGCAACAAATAGACCTTTGGGCAGATGTAATGATTCGCCGAACTTCTGCAGGCTCATTACAAAGGCCTAGTCCGTAATAGTATTTCTGCTACTTGACACACTCAGTGTAAATAAAAATGCGGCCTAGTTGTTTTTCAAGTTACTGATTGATAGTCTAGTATTGTAAATATCTGTAAATGGAGGACAATGTCCATCTCAGAAGAACACAACTTTAGGTAAAGTCTCCAGATGTCACATTTTCAGTCATGAGGTGTGCGTCAGTGAGTCGAAAACCTAACAATACTCATTTAGATTGAATGTAAACAAATAACACAAAGCAGATTCTGCTAAAAATGACTATAAAGATGAATTCATTGGTTTAGTTTGTTAAATGCTTATAAATGCTTTCTCAGCCTTTTTCTCTGTAATTATTAAATATATTTAGTACTGATATTTACTTTATTAAAGAACACAGTGACACTACTGCGGAGTGCCTGTAAACATGCTAAGTTAGAGATGAGATGAGAGATGAGAGATACTTTATTAATCCCGAAGGAAATTATGGTTACAGCAGGCAGCATGCTAGTTGGCGCATGCGCACTTACAAAGGAACCTTCCGACCAAACATACACAGACATCACATAGGGACACAGGTCAGGGAGGTAGGCTGATAGGAATAAACAGTGAAAATACACAACATGAGGTGAGGGGAGGAGAAAAAGCTCCACCCAGACTGAGCTCCTATGGGAGAACAGTTTGAGAACAGAAAAAAACACCTCAGCACAAAAAAGCACATAACGTCAGA